>BPLS01009825.1:0-10087 GCA_019656275.1 Rhododendron kiyosumense | reverse complement strand
TTCTAGTTGTTTCTCCCGAAGAACACCACAATGTTTACATGACACACTAACAATAGTCACCACTCTATTAACAAAATAAAAAAATGTCAATTTGCTCATGTTTTTGCCAAGCCCACAAGATCCAATTACAATTGATGTGCAAATGTCACGACCCCGACTCTAGGAACTTTGTCAAGTCATCGTGACCGGCCGATGAGTCCAAACGCTCATTCAGGCCTCTTTCATAAATAAATTTGAAAACAATGGCTTGAGAAAGACAAAAAAAAATACTTATTACAAAAAACGTACTTAAGTTTTATTACAAAACCCAAGTCTTCCGAAAGGATAACATCTTTACAATGTCTACACAAAAGTACAAGAAGTATGTCCAGGGCAGCAACAATTTCATCTCTATTATTCATTATCTATGAAAAATATCAATTTCCATAAGCCGAATGCTCGTGTGAGATACAAATACAAAAGTTGCACGTTATGTCATGAAAATAATTTTTAACATAAATGCTTACATAATCTAAAACAAATAATCTTATGATGTTCATCCAACAACCTAATCTTTTTGTAGGGGAGCGACCCTTCTTACTGTGTGAAATGTTCAAGTCACTAGCCACCAGGGCCCTATTCTTTCCGTTCGTATAACTTCATTCTGTGTTATGATATCTTTTTAAGCGTCTCCCAAACTCGGGACAACTGTTTGGATGCATCAATAGGTCATCTCCTTTGTCTGACCGCTTTCATTTTCTAAGCTTAAACTTTACAGCGTCATCACCTTTTTTCTGACGTGCTTCTAATCTTTAACATGAAAAATTTATCATATCATTTTCCATGGCATATCTTAAATAAAATTGTAATTTTTTCTCAACATAAAATCATGCTACTTGCATAAAGAAAAATCATATAACTAAAGTATAAGTATCTCACCTTAGAATTCTTTGTTACGTATACTTGTTAACCTCCGAACGACATAGTGGTAGCTCGGCGAAGGAAAAATAAAGCACGGCTTAGAGTTTTCCCTCTATTCAACTATAATCAACTACTATTCAGTACTAACCTCAAACATTTTTTTCTTCCCTTTTTTTTTGTGGCCATACTTAACAATTTGTTATTCTTTGCTATTTGTGGCCATGCACTAAGAATAGGACTCCCATTTATAGAGTTCCTAATTTGATCTAATTTTGACACCTGGTACTCCAAGTGTCAAGCAAGCACACTTGTCATTCTTTTGCCTTGGTGTAAGCCTAGCTACAAGTGTGATTAGGCTAGGCTATATTTTAGAGTAGTGATGTGGCAAAACTATAGCATGCATGGTGTCATTCTTTTTTTTTCTTTCTTCCAAGTTTCTTATGTACATATGCATATATGTTCAAGTTATGGTTTTTTTGTCATCTTCCAAGTGAATTATCTTCTGTGTGTACATTATATAAAAGAAATATTTTCAATTTTTGTTCCAGACTAAAACTAAATAATTTTACGTGTCGGTCTCAACATTGTCTTCATTTTTAGTCGAGTTACGTATGTATTTTGGGTCGGGGTGTTATAGCAAAGCAATGAACATAATATGCACATGAATTTTCCTTCAGTATTAGAGCTTTAAGGCCATTAAACTCACCTTACATGTTGCTAGCTCTATCGTACCCTGTATCGTACCCTTGTCCCCTCAATCTGGATATGCTCAACCTCTACAAAACAAATTCACCATAGCATTCTTGAGTGACAAAGCATTGGTATTGGCAACATGTTCAATACCCAAAAAATGCTCAATGACATTCCCTTTTTTGTCCACGTATCGTATCACAATCGTCATTTGCTCTTTGACTGATACATCACAAGCTTCATCAACTAACACAAAAAATTGTGCATCATCAAGTTCTCTCATAATCACTTTGATAGTTTCACATGCCGCCACACTAACAATTTCCTTTTGGACAGTGGGAAGGAGATCCCAATTTAAAATTTTGCAGAGCATTGTCGAATGTAACACCTCTCACTTCTTCATTGTGGTCGGAGAGAAACTTTAGAAGTTCAAGAAAATTTCCTTGGTTACTTGAATCTTTAGACTCATCATTACCATGAAATGGAAGTCCTTGTTTTAGTAGAAACCGTATACAATTAACCGTGGCAAACAAATCCGGTACATGGTTCAAACTTTGTTTGATTGGTTGTCCAAAACCGTTTGAATATGTTGCCTTTGATTCAACAAGTCTTCACATTTGCCCCAGGCTTGATTATGAGCACTATTGGGTCCTCTCACATGAGTTCGAATTCTATCACACTTCTTCCAAATTGAGAAGCCCTCACCAACAAAGACTCACCACCCGATTGATGACCAATATCCTGCTTGAAAAGATAACAACATAAGCAATATGTTGCCTTTTTTGCTATACTATACTCCAAATATGTTGGAAATTTAGTGAATCAAGTCCCAACGAATTTTCTTTGTTTTTTTCCGAATTGAGTTTCCCGAAAATTGTGGTCGCGAGGCTGACATGGACCTTTTTGCAAATATGCTCTACGCATTTGATCTCGGTCATTATGGTTGTAATCCATAATGCCAGGTCTTAAACCAGGATCTGAAGGAAGATCGGCCAAGTTGATTTCCACACGACTAGGATTTGAAGGCAGCCATGTCACATTAATTTCCACATAACTAGAGTTTATAGAATGAGAAACCTCTATGGGTGATTTTCGTTTGAAGTATTTCTTCATAGTATATATTGTTACAAAGATAAATAGAACATATGTATCAACAAAGATATCCGAAAAGCCCTAAATGAAAATCCCTAAAATTAGTATTAAAAAAAACTCTAATTAAAATCGCACATATATCAGAAAAATCCCTCATTAGAAAGCTTGAAAACTAGAAGCAAAAGCCCTAAATTCAATGTATATAAACATCCAAATTAAAAATTCCTATGTAAATGGGCCAGAGGATGTGCGAATATACTATAATATATGTATCACAAATTCACATCTCGGTATATTATAGACTTGTAGTACATATTCATGAGATTCACGACATCACCATCCGACCGTCCGACACATAGCATACATCTGATATGCATCTATATTATATATAAATATATACAAAATCTGGTCCAGAAATAGTGAGAGTCAGAGAGACTGAGAGAGAGGGGGAAAGAAAGACCTCAGTGGTGGCTTCCTGCCTGGTGGGTTAGGTCAGTGACGGACGACGGCGATCGGTGACGGTGAGTCTTGGGTTGGATTAGGCAGTCGGTCGGTGCCTATGCTCATTTTCTTTCTCTAACGAACGACAGAGAAAACGTAACCCACTTTTTTCTTGCTTTTCACTTTTTGCTTGCTTTCTGTAAAAAAAAAAAATTTCTTTTAAATTGACTAGGGGCACGTGCCCCTATGCCCGTCCATCCCTGGGTATGGGATCCAAGTCTCTAAATACTCCTATTCAGCTTCCACTCTCTCATGTGGATACTATACTTCTTCTCCGTCCTCGTTACCTAGTATGAAATACCAAGGGCCAAAAAGTCCACATTGAGTGATTTACATTTAGTAGAAAACTCATATCCCACTAACTCTTACATTATACAGAATTATACAAGGCAATTCATAAACAACAAAGAACATCATATCATAATACTGATTTCTTTAATAGTTGTAATAATATGTGTTTTCTAGGATTCTCTTCCTCTGAGAATCTATTCATCCCTTTAACTCCAACGATGACCATTGCATGATATTATTGCTCTCTTGGTTGTCTTGCACCAGGGTCCTAAGTGAATGCATCTAAGTTATGTACTTAGTGGATTCACCTACTACTATAGTAAGAGGTAAGTAAGACCCCGCCCGTCGAAGATAATCATGTCATGTCATATTCAGAGTTTCATCGATCTTTTTGTTAGAGTCCTTTCGACTGCCCCTCTCTTTGTTTATGTTGCTCTAAACCATGCCTAGTCCCCTGTCTTATTAACGTCTATTAGGTTAAACCAACAACATACACCACTTGGTGCGCATACTGTCCATTCTAAGTTTCATGTAGTAACAAAGTTCATTCGACAGTCCAGAGGCAACCATAAGTCATCATTCATGTTGAAAACTACTAGGGACAATGTGTCACTTTTCCAAACTATGGGGAGGGGCAATTTATAATTTAGGAAACTGTAGGGAAAATGTAAAATTTGACAATCTATGGGCTCAATGTGTAAATCGTCAATCTATTTTGAAAACAATAATTTTACAGACAAACACTTACACATGCTCACAAAGAAAGTGGGCCTCATACACACTGCACACATCCAGTGTGTGCGTAAGTGTTTGTGTATGATTGTAACATTGTTGTTTTGGAAAACTGTACTAAAACTACTAGGTGCAATGTGTCACTTTTTCAAACTATAGGGAGGGCAATTTATAATTTAGAAAATTGTAGGGGAAATGTAAAATTTGACAATCTATGGGCTCAATAAGTAAATCATCAAATTATTGTGGTAAAACTATACTCTAGTACAAACTTTAATGTAACCCATCCATTTTAGGTGTTTCACTAATCTCTGCAATATTATAACCATTTCAAAAAAAAAAGCACATTTTAATAGTAAGTCATTTCCTAATCTCCTTGGAAAATAACTAGGTGAGCTGCGTGTGCCAGCTCACAAAGTCTCGTGCCTGTGAATTTTGTGCCCGTGATGTAGTGGTAGGTTTTATGAAAAAGTTTTTATGTATGTACATTGAGATAAACATAAGCCAGCTCTTTCGACACAGTGTTATTAACTCACAAACTCAGCTATTTCATTTAATCAGTAGTTATTACATCCTAACACATAAAAAGCCCCTGGGAATAGGAATAGAAGCAAGAGCATTTCTTTTTAACCAAGAAAGTATATTGTTGATTACTGGCTAGAAGAAAAGGACCAAGAAGGAAGAAAGTGCTCCTTTAAAGCCTCATTTTCCAAACCCTACTCATTAGCCAAGACTCTCGTTCTTCAGACTAACCTATGACCAAACAAAAATGCATTCGTCACTCTTTTTCACATACACCCGTTCACTCGTCGGGCTTACTTTTAAACCAGCACCGTCTTTGTATCCACTATCCGTTGGTGAGAATGCTCCATCAAAATCTCTGATATGCTTTGTGCTCAACGATTTTTATGAGGGCAACCATCAAACTGGACAGGTAGATTGTTTCTAGGCCACACTTCAATGGATGAGAGATGAGAACTACGGCAAAATTTAAGCATGAGTCTAAGTACTTCCTTCTCTCAGTACTATTCCCCTGAAACAAACAATTGAGCACTTGCAAAGCAGAACTAAAGTAACTTTTATTGCCCAAACGAAAAAAAAATCCTAGCAAAAACTCAACCATCTTTCATGTTGTCGAGAAGTTGAAGGATAGAAGAATGCAACAAAGCCAACTCTGTGTTGTACAAGCATGAAAGGTGCATTGACTATCTTTATCTACCCTTAAAAAGTACGTAGAAAAGTATTAAGAATGAACCTGGTCCACATAATTGATTTTTTGGATATCTTCTCTGGCTTTCTAAGCCAAAAAGCATTAAGATGAAAAAACCCTGTTACTGAAAGCAAAAACCCAAAAATGATTAAATGAAAGTCCTAAACAATCAGCTTTCCACAGCCTTAAAGTTAATTGGCCCATAAGCCAAAATTTTCGAGATGAAAGAAGTCATAAATTGTGGTGCTTGCATCAAATACCTCTATTAGATTTATACTAGCATTCAATAGAATGATAAGGCTATGAAAGCCAGTAAATATTTAGAAGTTCTCTTAAATTGTGAATGAAAAAAGTGATACAAGCACACATTCAACTAATAGCATTTGGCAACAATATAGGGGATACACTTATTGTGCATCTTTTATAGAACTGAAAGCCTCATGGTTGAACTGCATTGTTTGAATTGCAGCAAATGCTGGTTCAAGACCGCTATTATGATGCTCTAGCTGTCAATAAAGGATATTGTAGAGTTAAAATATGAAGCTGCAAAACTTCAACTTCTTGCACAATAACTTCTCAAGATAAAGGAGGAAAAAGATACAAATCAGGCAAAATTCTAGTCCATAAAGCGTAAAGCCACCAATAGATGCTACATAGGGTAAAGTTAAAAGGCATTTGAGGAAGCTTTTTCAGTCATAAGCTAGGTCAGATAATCCTCTTGCTTTCAATTCTCACTCATTTTCGTTCATGTGCCCACCTTATGTGACTTTGGTCATAAACAAAACTCGGCAGTGAAGAACCAATAGTCAGAAGATGGTGAAATCATATCACTTTTATGCGGGATGCATAAAAAATGCACGATCATTATTCAAATCAGCTCTGAACCATGGATTGGATGGACAATATCTTAGAGCGTATAAAAGAGAAAATAAACTAATGATTTGTTGCAAGCATGATCCCCACATAATAGTCGAAGATCCATAATATCCACTTTGTTCAAATGGCAAGTTTCTTTGGAAAAATGATTATTGATTGCCATAGTTTTCACTATTGTATATAACTTGAATTCTTTATCCTACAATGTCCTTGGTTTACGGTTCTCTATTAACATCTAACTAAGTAACGTCATCCCATTTCCTTCATTATTAGCATCTCTCAAAACATCAAAACGCTCCAAAAATATGCATAATCAAAGCAATATACATAATCAACCAAAAAAAAATTAAATTTTTAAATCGAACAATAAAATTAAGAACATCACAGATAGTAGCAGAACCAGGAGTTGAGAAACAAAATATCTCCTCATTTACATTTAAAATCCAAATCCTTACGTATTTAATTATTAAATAATTTCTACATAAACTACAATTATTCTGATAAATTTATTAATCGCACAGTTCTTCTCCTACACATGAATTTCAATACCACAATCCAGCATAACTTCTCATCTACGCAATAATTAAACCATCCAATTTAATGTAGGGCCTGCCAAAAACTTTTCAATACAAATAGGACTAAACATTAATTACTAAATTAAATTCAGGTCACCGTCTACATCAAATATTAAGTTTTGGTCCTATTTCCATTAAAATGGAGATTAAGGTTTCGGGTTTCCGAAAAACTACCTCAAACACAATTCTAAACTCGGATAAGTGTTGCACGGTGTCCATAGATCACTATGGTGGTTCCAAAATCTCTAGGCGGCGTCTGGCGGCACTCCAGTGGGGCCTGCGGTGGCGGCGTGGGTGTGAAACCCACTGTACGCGGCTGTTTTTTTTTTTTGAAAAAAACGCTGATAGAGTGAGGGAGTTGCGGTGGTGGGGTTTTGAGGTGGGTGCAGTAGTGGTGGCGTTGGGTGAGGTGGTCGCCGAAAGGGGTGGTGACGGCTCGGTGGGGAGCCGAAGGATGGAGGAGATGGTGGTAATGCCGAGAGAGGTTGGCCAAGGAGGTGGTGGAGCACAGCACGTCGATCTGGCGAGGGTTAGAGAGACGTTTGCGTTGGGTTGAGATCCAAATGATTAGAGACAAAAAGGGAAGAAGAAATATGGCAAGACCTAGATCCTTCTGATCTTAAAGATGTAAGGCACGTGGCCCCATCTGGTCTACAGGGAAAAATATACAGCTCAGATCCAAACAGCTTTCATCTGTGCCATTTGACATAAACACCCCTGAACACAAAATGGTAGCCTCTCCAATTTAGGGACTTAATTGGAAAAATTTTGGCAAGTCATCCCAATTGCTTTTAACGTTCTTAGTTTTTAAAGCATTAGTTATAGATTTAAAGTTTGAGTCTTCACAAAACCAATTTACTTCCATAAAATGTTTAACTAAGGCTTCGTTTGTTTAGACGTAAAATATTTTCTGGTAAAATGTTTTACCTATTTTTCGGTGTTTGGTTGTGTAAAAAATGAGGAAAATATTTTACATGTAAAACATTTTCCATCAATTGGATGAAAATGACTTACCCTTAAATTTTCCGTAAGTTATTTTCCGAAATGAACCTGCTGCCTTCTCTTGCAATTCTCACTGCTCAGTTTTCTCGACCGCCAATCCTGACCCACGTTCAATTTCAATAATCTCATATCTATCCACTGTTTAAACTCCCCATCTCCCTCTCTACACTATTTTGTTGATTTCCGAAAATATTTTCAAGTGCTAACCAAATACCGGAAAATAAAAGTTTGAAGTTTATTTTCTGAAAAAACATTTTACATTGTAAAACATTTTACATCGAAACAAATGGAGCTAGATTCCTTAATTTTTCTTAAATCTACTAATGCCGATTCAGTTCCGGCCAAATTTTCTGGTACTGCTCCCGACCAATTTTAAGGAAAAACCGGTACAGGTTCCGGGTGGGGTCCGTTGGGTTAGGGAATTCAGATTGATTAAAATGGGCCTAGTTGGGCCACACTAAAAAAATCCATTGTGGGCCAAACCCATCAATTTAAGAAATTTTTTTTATATAAAACACCAATCAAGAATGAATCTGTTTTTCCACCCACATTCCACCTGTAAAATGTTTTTTCAGAAAACAAACTTCAAACTTTTATTTTTCGGTGTTTGGTTGACACTTGAAAATATTTTCAGAAATCGACAAAATAGTGTACAAAGAGAGATGGGGAGCTTAAACGGTAGAGAAATATGAGATTATTAGAATTGAACGTAGGTTAGGACTGACGATCGAGGAAACTAAGCAATGAGAATTGCAGTAAAAGGCAGCGGGTTCATTTCGGAAAACAACTTACAAAAGATTTAAGGGTAAGTTATTTTCATCCAATTGATGGAAAATGTTTTACATGTAAAATGTTTTCCTCATTCTTTACACAACCAAACACCGAAAAATAGGTAAAACATTTTACCGGAAAACATTTTACGTCCAAACAAACGGAGCCTCTAATTCACAGAATGAGGTCATAGCTGATATAATCCAAGAAAAATACTACGTTTTACTCGGAAGGGAAAATTATGAAATGGAATGACTAGCTATATTTACAAATGTATGTAAATTCAATTTCAGGTGTATAAACTTGCAATATTTACAAAAGCAATGCTACAACCACACTCATTTAAATACTTAAGTACACATTTTCAAATGTGTGGGCTCCACACACTCGATGTGTGTAGTTCCAAGCATAGTTGTCAATCCGGTACTGTACCGGAATGTTTTTTTTTTTAATTATGGGTATGATGTATTAACCAAAAATAAATAAAGGGACAGAAAAAAAACGTGGTCTTTCAGAATTTTAGCAAAACGCGGCGCACTCAAATCCCAAATTTGCACCCCCTGCGCACGAATAACCCATGACGCACACCCGATTAATTGGTTTTTGAATCAGGTTTTCCAAATTGCCATCGGCCACGACCCATTTTCCTGAGCGCATGAGACCTCTTCTTGGGTCCTCATTCACAAGTCCCCTAGTGTGCAAAGTCATTTAAAATGGAAAAGAGTTTTGTAACTAGGCAATATAGGACAAGAGGCAAACACATAGGCATTTTATGAGGAATTGCATGGTATGGGGAATTTTTTTGAAATATAATTATATATAATTTTATGTATATTGTAGTTGCGATAAATCCAAAACAGTACCCGATATTTAACCAGTATCGATACGTCCGAACCAATAGAAAAATCGGTACTCAAACCGGTACGGTATTCAGAACATTGATTCCAAGGGGTTTTGATCACTCCCATCCTTTCTTCATTGGGGAGCCTGAGAGGTGTCGGCATTTTTGTCAAAAGCCTGCTGGGTGTTTGAATGCTGCCTAATAAGTAGTATGTGTGAATACAAAGGATGAGATAAAACAGTGCGCAATCCAAGACATAGGCCAACTGTGAACAAACAGTGAGTAAATGAATCAGTTACTAATTAATTGGCTATAGTTATTTCTCACATCCCCCTGGGCCATCAAAACTTTCATCAGACGGTTGAGAGGGGCTGATTGATCTCACAAGTCACAACCCTCGATTTTTCCCCTCAGTTCTGGTGGATCTCACAATTGACACTGCCATCCCCTCTCTGCATATAAAAGCTAAAGAAAATATGAGTATTATTGCCATTTGCAAAAAGACCCTTGCTTTCCCTGTGAGAAAGATGGAGGAGAAAATGAAGCTCTCCAGTACCAAAACAGCCTTGTTTATTCTGCTGCTGATCACGGTGTGGATCATGAGCT
>BPLS01009803.1:0-11672 GCA_019656275.1 Rhododendron kiyosumense | reverse complement strand
GATCTTCAATAAAGAAGCACTTCAGATATACAAACCCAAAAACATCCGTGGTACTCTCTGGTGTTTCTTAAAATCAGTTTTGCATATCCTATTTTCTTTCGAGCAATAACGAAAGTCCGGATTTTAGAACATATATTTAATTCTTTCTTGTCAATGCGTTCTTTTGTCCAAATTCCCACTAAAAACTTTTAGCACACCGCCAACAAAAAAGTGACAAACTGTTCTACAAATCAGATTTGAAATACTACCACCAAACAACTGCCAGCTCAAAATATTAACATCTAATCAATTCATTTTAGTAGGCTGAAGGGACGGAATCAGCAAACTCCAGAAAAACAATGATCTAGCCATGAGTTTGATTCAACTTTTAAGGTTGAAGAAGCAAAATAAAGCAGTCTTTCAAAGGATGCTTATTGCTGAAATCGTAAATTATAATCTCTTCCCACTAAGTCTTAAGGATGCACATTCCCTATGGTAAGGATTCATTTTTTAATCTACGTGCACAAAATACAGTGGCATTTCTTTCTATACTTTCAGCAGGCCAAAGTGCAAAGCAGACTTTTCTGAAAAACGGGAGAGAAGGGAAAAACTATTCTTCTGCAAATCCTAGTAGGCATGGATGGTAATGTTAAGCTTCAAGTTCCACAAAAAAGAAAAAGAAAAGAAAAGTAGGCATGAATGAGAATTGAACTTTTATGAGGCAATACGTACGAGGTACAAATCAACATAGTCAAGCTGTAAATCTACCAAAGTTCGATCTAGAGCCTTTGGTACATCCTCCGGACCATGATCAGTACACCTGCATACCATTTCAGTCTTGAATCACAGAAGTTGAAATCAACTCTAAGTTTTAGAAAGGAGAGACTTTAGAGACTCCTTAAAAAATAAACGAATAACCTGATATGTATATATAGCCTTCCTTAGCCTGTTAATACTAGTTCAGCATGAACAAATTTTTATATATGGCCTTCCTCAGCCTGTTATTACTAATTCCAGTTAAAGCAAAGATTGATACGAACCAGAGTTTCGAGGTGATAAACAAATCCTCGCGCTTCACGATACCATCTTCAAATAACTTCTTCAGAACCACACCAATCTACAAGGCATTAAAAAAAATCAGTGCCTCCAAAAGCTTATATCATTCTGCACAATCATATTTACCAGTGAAGAGAAGGATATTGAAATTCTACCACAAATTACCACAACTGCAGTTGCCAATATAAATCCTAAATCATGAAACAGGGAAGAACTAAGACCGCATCCCAATTCCTAATCTTTCATTCAGAAAAGTTTGGCGAATACACAAGAAGGCTCAAACTTGCTTATAGCTACAGTAAAGTCATCATACAATAATAAGGTTCTACAGTGAACATGGCTGGCATTGCATATTGAGAATACACCCTACTCTTAACATTGTTTTCTCAAGCCCTATCCCATTGTCTCTCTTGTCAATGGAAGGAAATTACCATCTTTCAAGAGGTGTCAAAAAGTGGCGGACACAGGCATTTTATAAAACGGGGGCCAAATGCAAAATTATTTGAGTTTGGAGGGATTGTGGTAAAAATATCTATGTTAAAGTAAAATCATCAAAATGTTGAAGGGCCAAAACATTAGAGTAAATAGCAAAATATATGTAGCAAAAATGGCATTAGGTAAAAGTGGGGGGCGTGGTATGGCCCCCCCGCCTGCAATCTTCTTTCCACCATTGGTGTCAAAGCAAATGGGTTAGTAAGCCTATGAAGGTATCATATAAGGTAGGTGTTCAAGTTTCTTTTTGGTAGTACTATGAAGTTCTGATAACACAATCCTTACCATATGGAACCGTGCACTACAGGGTGTGTAGGGCGTATCACAGCCACCTGTGAGTGTAGTCAACAGTCCAGATTCAAATGAAACTTTTCCGGGGAAGAGTTACGGAAAAGTTTCATTTGAATCATGACCGTTGAAAACACTCAAGGACGGCAGAGATTTGCCCTGTTGGTCCGCCGGGTCCTTACCATCTACATGAGGTGAGCTTTGGGCCACATAATGCTGGTGATTGGAGCACCACATCAAAAAATCAGTTTCTTTAGCACATAATTGAGAAAATCACCCAAATACCAATGTTTAGTACTTAATTGAGAAAAAAAGGATCAAAATCTAAGGTTATTATCTGAAAGATACTTCCATGTTAACCAGTCTCATTTATGTATCATGCAACTACTTCTCCAATGGATAATTTTTTGTACTTTTTTAACTAGAATTTTTTTTACCCCATAGCTAAACTTTACGGGAATACTGTTAGATTTCAAATTTTCAGTTTCCCACTGAGAAATAGAAAACCAAGTTATATGTACCCCTAAACCGATGGCTAGGTTCTGTTATTTGGGTCTACAAATGCCATAGACTTGCTTGTGAAAACAAAACATAGGAAAAGGTTCAAAACTACCATAGTAGGCAGTCACCGACATTGGAAAACATTAGGCTTTACTTCTAAATTAGCACGGCAAAAACTACGCAACAAGTACAACAAAGGCACCCAAAAGTACCCTCACGATGTATGAGCTACAAGAAGCATTGCAAAAATAGAAGCTCAGTTACCATAGCTCATTCATACTACCTGTAAAAGACAAAAATAACTGATGACCCCAATAAGTTGCACTAAGTAAAATAACTAAACATGCGATTGCCAAGCTAACAAATCCTTGTTGAGTTAATACACATGTAATCGGAAGACTCGGAACTCTACGAAACCTCAGCACTTCACAGCCCATCTTTCATCTTGCCAACGTAAACTCTTATGTTGGTACCTAAGAGCAATACTTAGCCATCATATCAGGACAAACTATATGTATAATATTTCAGCTGTTAGAAACCATTCGACAAGTTTTACAGGCTGAAACTCCTCAATGATCACAGTTATTGATTTTTGATTAGTTATCATGCATAAGAATGAATAAAACCACCACCATAGCATCTGCTCAAGTTTTTCCACAATTCAATCAAAAAAACCTTCATAAAAAATGTTAGACAACAATCAATTGACTAAAGTATACTGAACATACCTCCTTCTCATTGCCATAAATTTGAGCACAATCAACATGGCGATATCCTACCTGCAATAAAGGAAAAAAGTTTCTTTGAGTGTCATTTGTTTTATTTTGTAAACGAGTGAAGATAACTACATAGTACGACTGACAGATCCCATTGTTGTCAAGAAAGTATAGGATGACCAAGGCTAAACTTCCATGATAACATCATGTGACACAACAAGAGTAGATATCATAAGTATGGAATCTATTGATACAGAGAAACTAGCGCAAGCAGAAAATGAATTATCAGAGTGTTCTATGTTTGTGTAAAAAACAACAAAATTCTGAACTTCAATGACCAGAGGATGAAATGAAGCTAATGCAGGATGCTGAAATAACAGAGGATAAAGTAGTACCGATAAAGAGAAAAAGAGAACAGAAGAGAGACAGTCAAAGTTTATGTAGAAATGTATCATCATTCATCAAAAGGTGAAAGGAACAATATTTCTTTCCAAGCTTAGAAGACTGAATGCTAATCAAGACAACACCACAAGAAGCAGAATTTGATTGATACCAAAGAAGCATAAAATAGAAGAAAATGATGCTAAATGAAAAATGATTTGAGAACAATACTTTGAACATTTCAATTTTTTTGCTTGTACATTTTCTGTACTTGGTAGATTTGAAAACAATACTTCGAACATTTCAATTTTTTTGCTTGTACATTTTCTGTACTTAGTCTACTATCAAACACAGGTAATTACGAGTTTAATATCTACAAATAAAATTATAAGGAACAATATGGCCATCCAACAGAAAATCTATTCAAATCAAGGAGGAGAATATCAATATGATAAAAGATCCATACAATAGATCCATCCTACTGTCAATACACTATAGTCAATAGACGGAAGAGGATCCTTTCTAGTTTCGAGCAATAACTGGACCACTCCAATTTTGGTATATTCAATCCCATCCTGGGCCCACTTCGATGATTTGAACTACTCATTTTATAGGGCTCATTGAGAAGATCAATCATGCTAAAAGTTATGTTGACTGGACATCGATGAGTATGATTTGGGAACACATTTATCTTGGAACAAAATATATTGATACACTACATCGGACCTCATTCATTTCAAGATAAACATGCTCTGGTCATTTGTTTGTCAATATTCAACTAACATGATGTTTGGCATTGTTGAGATTCTGGAAGTGGGCTTGGGAGGGACTTGAAAATTGATAACCGGAATGGTACAGTTATTTTTCTCCAATTGGAGAGGATCGTCTTGTTAGATTTCTTAAAGGGTTCCAACCTAAAACTAATTGGCAATAGGTGGAGTAGCCTCTAGAATTTATTAACCAAGCTTGGGTGGCTTAGATGAGCGATATGGGACAAATCTAACACTCCCCCTCACGTGTAGCCCGGATGCACGTGGAGGTGACAAATCAGGAGCTGATTGACTGACTAAGGGGAAAAAGATGACAGAGACTTTCCCACAAGAGGTGAGGCCACCCAAGACCTAGCTCTGATACCATGTTAGATTTCTTGGAGGGTTCCAACCTCAAACCAATTGGCAATAGGTGAAGTAGCCTCTAGAATTTATTAACCACGATTGGGTGGCTTAAATGAGCGATGTGGGATAAGTCTAACACCTCTCCCTATAGAAGACCAATTGCATATCCTAGACGTAGATGAATGTGAAACCAAGCAACTTTAAGACAAAAACATATAGAATGACAAATAAAGAGGTGAAGGCACCAGCGTATCCTTTGGAAAATATAGAATATCAAATCAGCAAACAATATAACAAACTTTTAATGCTAAACATTTTGTGTCAATTAATATCTAAAGTTCTTCTACAAGAAGCCTCAATGCAAAACATCAGATGTCAAAGTATATCCTCACTTACGACTATTTAGCTATCCCAAAGAGGTAAATTTAACCATTGTTAGGTACTCCGTCTAAAAATTAGATAAGCAGACTTCTTGTCACATGGTATGAATTTAACCATTTGATCAAAGTATATCCTCATTAACGTTTCTGTATGAGATTTTCTTAGTTTGGTCATTCACAATTTCACAGATTTCACATTAATTAACCCAAGCTTCGACAATCGGAAAAAAAAAAATCCACACAACCAAACCTACTTTTTTATAGGCTGTTGCATGCATCTCAGAAATTAACTCTTTGCATCCCAAATTTTGCTAGTTTGCGAGAAACCCATCCCTATACCCATACAATTGATATTTTTCTATGGCTCTTGAATAAAATCAGGTAAATTCAGGTTTAATTGCTAGTTTAGAATCAGCTTTACAAAACACTTTTCAAACAATTCGATTTGTTGACAAGTTTGACAACATGTTTTCCAAGATATTATTAAAAAGGAAGCATCTCTAAACCATGGCTTCAAATCCTACCTAGGGTAGAAACCGTAACTTTTGGCATCCTCCTTTGATCCACCCCTAATGCCAAATTTGACTCCTCGCACCAAATCTACTATTATCGGCCTTTTGGAATTCAAAAAGTAGGTGTTTTTTTTTTTTACTTTGAGTACTTGGATTTTGGCATCAAGGTTGGAGATGGTGGTTTGTTGGTGTCAAATTTGGACATGTCAGTATTACCACATTAGCCTTCAAATGAATTTGGCATCTTCAAATTTGATATCATGGTTGGAGATGAAAAACCATACAAAGGACGTTTATATATTATAGATAACCATGTCGTCCTAAAATGATTCTTGATTCCAAAAGAGTTATCTCAAAACATTATGCAACACTGATTGTAAAGCTGCAAAGGCTGCAACCAAACATGGAGTGATCCCAAAACCATTACAGAAATTGGACAAATAAGTATGGCAAATAAATTATACTGTAGTATATAAACAGAGCCCCCTTGCTGAAATGAGCAAAATATAAAAATAACAAGACTAGATTCTCTAATCAAACCAATGTTTTCCAATCAATTGGGGTTGGCTACCAATGTTTTTCAATCAATTGGGGTCGGCTACTTGAATCCTATTTTTCATTGAGCTCTGTCCAGGGGCTACTTGTTCACTTGTATTTCGTAAGCCCAAATCCTTCCTTATGACAACATCCAAAGTAAATTTAGGTCTTCTTCCTCTTCTCCTAGCCCTACTACCCACTACTATCATGTCAGTTTTCTTGATTACTGCATTTGCAGGTCTAAGGTAAATATGTTCAAACAACCTTAATCTATTTCTCTCAACATATCCTGTATAGGTATAACTCCTACCATCTAACGAATAGTTTTGTCTCTAATTCTATTTCTCCTAGTCAATACATCAATCTCATTATTCTCATTCAGCTGCACTCGTCTTACTCACTTCTTCCTTCTTGATAGGCTAACACTCTTTCCCGTATAGCATCGTTGGTTGCATAGCAGTTCTATAAAATTCTGTCTTTTATTTTTCTGTCAATTATAAGAGCCCCACGATACAGGTTAGTTCAGGGGCTAATAAGTCCAGGGCCGGCCATGCGAAAATCAACTCGCCAAAGCAACCGTGTCTGATGACTCTGATCGAACTATCGAATAGGAAGCCATCGGAAAACACTCAAAGTCAAAAAAAGAAATCCTAAAGTAAGTCGAAACGAAATGAGACCAAAAAAACAAATTTATAACTGTGACAAAACTTATAGAGGGGAGTGCATTAGGGAACCTTGACGGCGGTGTGGACGGCTTCACCGACGAGACCAGGTTCCGACTGCCACGTGCCCAAGCCGACAGAAGGCATCTTAGCTCCGGTGTTCAGTTGGAAGAAATGGATTCCTTCCGCCATTTCTTTAAGCCTTTTTTAAGTTGTCGAAGTTGCAGGACAGAAAGAGAGAGAGAGAGAGAGAGAGAGAGAGAGCGAGCTCCTTTTATAGAAGAGGGAGGAGTCCAAGAGGGAGTCTGTGGATTCCTCCGTTGTGACCGGAATGGGATGTTGAGAGTCGTGATCTGCCCGTCTATTAGGAGAGATTGTCACTGATCCTAGGGCTAGGCTAATCTTCGTGTGGGCCACGTCGGTGCGCATTCCACTTGTCGGAACTGTACGGAAAATTATTCATTTGCTGCTTGCCGTTGGGTGCGGTGTCCCTTGGATGGAGCCGCACAAGCATTTGGTAGAGAAAAGTTAGGAGCACCGTTGCGTGAGTCCTATGTGTGGTGCCCTAAGGAGGGATTGATTATGACTATGTTTATTTTAGGATTTTGAATTTAGATTTATAAGTAATGCGCGTTGAGATAAATAAAGTAATAAGTGAAAATAAATGTAATGATTAAAAAGGGAAAGATAGAAAAATGAAAATAATGATTTAAAAGAAATAAAATAATTATTATAATCTAAAATTCAAAACCCTTAAACGAACAGGGTCAACCTGTCATCTATGTAGGTTAGACACTAACACGATCCGCTTAAAAATCACATTATTGTGTTAGCTAGGGTTGATAGTGTGACCATTAATTAATTGTTATTAATTAATATGTACATAAAAGTATACACATCACTTTTACGCATGAATAACTTGTTTATTTAATTCAATAACAAAATAAACAAATATCCAATACGCTCATAAACGACATTGGAACTATAAGACAAACAAAAAATTAGTCAGCAACAACAAAATTATGGCATTGAAAAATGCCATAAGCCATAACTAGACATGGAAAAACTGCACTGATGTTTTTCAATACAACTTGACCAAGCATGATCGATCTTGGAAGATCAAATCTTCTACTCATTGGGAAATTCAAGGGAATAAAATCTAAGCTTTATGAAAAACACAAGTGCGGGCCATGAGTTGGTATTGCCGCCTTGACGCATTGTGGTGCATCATAGTCGAGTCGCGTTTTTAAGTTAATGTACGATTGACACATCAAATTAAATTATTATCCGTGTCCTTATATCATGTCGCAAGAGTCCAACCTCAACCTGTATTTGTTCCGTTTAATTAATTCGTGTGTTAGCGAGTCGTGTCATATTCTTGTTCGCGTCTTGTTAATGAGTCTTGTCCGAAATTTTCACCTGTAGTTAATTATTATATATGTTTTTATAGTTGATCACTTGCCATGTCACTTTTTTCGTTTGAAAATTGGTACCCGCTGAAGTTTACTATGGTCCTCATGTCCGTACTCATTGTAAACTGAACCAACTGGTTATTATTTGAAAAAAAAAAAACAAACAGACTTATGAGCTTTAAAGATCAAATTTGAAAGTTTAAAATCACATTTCACATGTTTAGGACCTTCCCTTTTTTTTTTTTGATAAGTGCAAGGACCTTTCCTTTCGTTGGCTTAATTCATTGTTTAGGACCTTAGGTCAACCATTTAATGGATTTTATTTTAATTGGTTTTTAGTTTCTAAACTTCGGTATGAATTGGATGATAATTTAAGAGACGTACCACTTAGTTAAGAGTTAGTAAGAAGATTCGTGTGAAGAAAACAACAAACATCGAGCTATAAAAAATAGCAATTGTTGTATAATTGACCTTCTTTGTAGAACAGATCAATCTGATCAATAAAATAGAAAATAGGGTGAAGTCTTTTTTCCAAGGCCAATCCCTGACTTTTTGGTGGCCTAGCTAAAGAGAAAGATTAAAAATGAAACCATTTTTTGTTAAACACTATAAGGGCCGGGTATCAAAGTAGCTATGAGGGGCCCCTAATATATGTGTAAATTTTTGGGGGCCTAAAGCAAGCGCCGCATTTCAACTTTTAGCTCAGAACGCGCGGCTTTACTTTTTCTAGGGAAGTTGAACGAAAAACGGCACAGCTTTGCATACACCAACCACAACTTATTTATCTGGCATGTACTATCATTTGATTAAGAACAAGTACTAAATAATTAAACTACAGTGTCCTGATCATCAAAGTTGCTTTCTTCCTTTTTAAATATTGTATTTTGTGACTTATGAGAAAGTGAAGTTGTTTCTGTATATTTTATTCACTGACTTTGATGAATCATGCTTTGATAATTGCAGTGAAACAATTATTATTTCCATTCGAGCATATACAGTTCTCCCTCCGTCTCTAAACAAATATTCGGTACGCAAATCTAAACATTTAAAAAAAAGATGCATTTTTCCGTTAAAAAAAATCAAATTATTTTCACAAATCAATAAATATCAATGAGTTATTTTAAGTTGTAATTTTTTTTGAATCTTTTAACAAAAAAAATACAATTGTCTTAGATTTTCACGCCAAATATTTATTTAGGAACGGAGGGTAGAGTGAGTCCATAGGGGAAAAAACAAATGTAAACAGCAGAGTAAGGGCAGCACTAATGCCATAATTGAAGTGGTTGGTTCATGGGCAGCACTAATGCCATGATTGAAGTGGTTGGTTAACTTGGTCCAAGAAACATTGATTTACTTGTATGTTACTGTTTACGGGCGTTTATCTGATGACTTAGGTGTTCGGATCAACTTACATACGGAGTAGACATTTATTTTGGATTCTGTTTGATCAAAAGCTTTGTGATTCTTCTACTTTTCCTTTCGGATTCTGGTTATAGCGCAGTTTAAAATTGTCCCCTTAGCAATAGATGCAAAATTTGCCAGGCACACAAAAAAAACTAAGAAAAACCAACTCTATTTGGTGGAAGTAACCTAAAAATGATAGAAACATGTAACGTGGGGGATGAAAATAGTAACAGTTGGATCTATTTTGGTGTCTTTTATTCTTGTGCGGTCTTCGTAGTAGTTTTTCTTAATTTTTACTAGATTCGAGTCACATTTTACGTTATGTCGTTCGTCTCGACGCGAGGACTCAAAACAGTATAAACGGGTAGACCAAAGTTGAGGACTTGTACGAACTTTTTTCAATTAATATTTATATATTTATGTTGTTCTAGTTCTTCTCGTCGACACAAATGATGTGACCTAAAAATAAAAAAAGGTTAAGTTATACTGACGGTCTTTAATACTACTACTAACACTTACTTTTTGTCAAAACTCAACCATGTGGTGTTGTAGGGCAATTGGGGGATGGTGTTGTGCAGTGGTGTGCGCATCACTATGTTACACACCTTCGAGTCGTCGGATTGTGCATCTGACGGTTCGGATCTCATCTCGGCAATATACAGCTTTCGATGGTTGGTTGCCGAGATGAGATCCGAGTCATCGGATGCACGATCTGATGGCTCAAAGGTGTGCACCTTATTACACAGCACCAACCTGAAATGGGCAATTGGAAGAAGGAAAAATGATGAGATAGGGGGTTTCGGTTTTCTCTTTTTCTTAGCACATTCATTTTTTTCTTTAATACTAACAATTGCGACGCCCTGGGCACAGTATAGCAAAACCGTTCTATATATAGCCAATCAAACAATGAACAATTTATGAATGTTCTGCTCCCATCCCTTTCAATCATTCTTTGACACCATTTTCATGCCAAAATTGGTAGTACAATGGTACTTTTATCTCTTCTCAAGTTTATTTAGGTAAGGCATGAGGCCCGAAGCTCCAAGTGTTAATCCGATTTTTGGGGCTAAGTTGCAAGAAAATAATTTCTTGTAAATTTTTTAGTTTGAGAATAGAAGTGTGTATTGAACCCTCAGAGCACATATCCATACGGGTATTTAAGTGCACGCTGTTGACCAACAAAAAAGAAATATCGTGACTACATCTAAATTGCTTGGCCCAAAATAATGGGCCTTAGTGAATTCCCATTAGGAAAAGCCCGCTTATATAACAAAGCAGACATCATTATCAATGTACTAGCAACTAATTAATTAATGTTAATTACCCATCATTTTATGATAAGTGATTTATTAACCAGCATTAGTAAGACTAACGTTGGGTTCGTGAAGGTGTAGAAAGTAGCTTCACTTTGTATTCAAACCAACTTCTTACGGCTTAAGTTTCAATCGAAAATCTTGTTCAATTATGATTGAAGGATTTTGTGAAACGGTGACACATCGTGGATCGTTGATATGGCGTTATTGATTTACTCATTTTTTGCCACATGTGTTTGAGACCGTCTCAAACACAAACGGCACCCGAACATGAACAGATTGATGACACCACGTCCATGTGAGCGCAGTGGCGTAGCCAGAAAATCGCATCAGTGGGGGCACAATTCATACACGCAGCTTTATTGTGAAAAACAGAAAATTATTTATCTCCTTTTTACGACTTGACATGCCTTGATTTTTCTTTTGCACTATTTATTCAAGACTTATTTTCTATTTAAAAAGTGTTTAGCTATTAGATAATATTAAAATAACAAGGAAAAAAAATAAAAATATCATATCTTGCAGATAAATTTATAAGTTCCCTAGTGGTCTAAATGAATCATCTTCAAATACAAAAAAGAGACATCTTATTAAACGATTTAAGAAGAAAAATAAAGAAATAAGGGAAATGGCGAAAAGGAGCGTCGCTTGATTTGCATTTTCAAATAAGACAATAATCCATACTTATAATTCCTTGAACACGTGGTGGTTTGGAGGGGAATGTTCAATGAATGGAGGCTTCCTTATGAGTAATTAATTATTTAGTGATTAAGGGACCTTACTAAGTTGTGCCCTAACACCATTCTCCATCACATGTTTATATTGGATTCATAGTATTTATTCTTGAGTCTCACACGAATATGTGTTGGAAAAGAATATATTGAGACACCATCTGGCGATGCCCTCAATGATTTTTCCTTTTTC
>BPLS01009783.1:0-11184 GCA_019656275.1 Rhododendron kiyosumense | reverse complement strand
GAGAGAGAGAGAGAGAGAGAGAGAGAGAGAGAAAGAGAGAGAGAGAGAGAAGCCGAGAGGGAGAGAGAGAGAGGAGAGAGAGGAGAGAGAGAGGAAGGAGAGAGGGAGGGAGATTTGATTTGAACCTTGGCTTGATTTGTGATTGTACTTCAAATCCTTGGGATTTATTTCTTCCAAAATCAAATCCTAACTCTTTTGTACTCCAATATTCACCTAGCAAGCTTCTCAACCCTTTGATCATGTACCATTCTCAACTCATCCCTCCATTGGATTCAAGAATCTCACCAAGGTACACCATAGCTATGCAAACCTAGGATTTTCCCTTGATTTTAGCTTAAAAGTTGGATTTTTCTCAACCCTTTGATCATGTACCATTCTCATCTCATCCCTCCATTTGATTCAAGAATCCAATCTAGTACATCTTAGCCATGCAAACCTAGGATTCTGGCATTGATCTTCCATCAAAGTTGGATTTGTTTTGAATTAAAAATTGGGGAATGGGAGAGAGAGAGAGGGCCGGCCAAGGAGGGAGAGGGGGGCACCCTTTGCCTATAAATAGAGAGCCACTCTTCACTTGAAAAGCACACCTCAAAGCAATTGCTCCTCCTTCTCTCTAGAAATTCCAAGTTTCTTTGTTCTTAGTTCAAAACTCTCTTTGTTTTTGTGAGTTCTTGAGCGAAACCCCTAAACCGCTTCCAAAACCACCCGACGATCCTAAAAGTAGTGTAGTAGTTATTAGATAGTTGTTTCTAGGGAAAGTTTTCCAAAACTTTTCCTTTCGAAGCAATCGGAGGGCCGTTACACTGCCGAAATCAACCCGACGTCCAAACCACCGCCTAAGAGAACGGTAGTTATCCTTATCTATCTAGTAGTAATCCTTACTAGTTTTCAATTGCTTACTTTATATTTGTAAAGAAGTTGTGATCTTACTTTGAGAATCTCTACTTATTTGTTATAAGCTTAAAAGTGACTTTGAACGTTGGTTGAAAAGTAAAAATGCATGACTAAGTTGTTTATGGTATTCAAGCATGCTACGTGACTTAGATGTTGTTATTATACTATTTCGAAGTTGGAATGATGCATGTTGTTTGTAAAAAGTTCCACACGCGGAGTCTCGCATGCAAACGTGACACGAAAACCAAGAAAATAGAAACATGGCACCTAGGGTGTGTTTAACAAGGTTGTTGTGTTTTCCCGGTTGGAAAATATCTTCGAAACTACGTAATGACTATTTCAAGGGTATTACGTAAGTGTGTGTGTGTGCCAATGGGAACCCGGTGCGGCGGAACCATTGTGAGGATACTCGAGAGACCGGAACGGCGGAATCGAGGTTGGGTGTGTATGGCTTGGTTATCTGCGATTCGGAGCCAATGCATTGTTGTGCCAATGGGAACCCGGTGCGGCGGAACCATTGTGAGGATACTCGAGAGCCTGGAACGGCGGAATCGAGGTTGGGTGAGTTAAAAAGGTGTTTTTGATAAAGTGTAACAATGAAAAGGTTAGCGATGAGTCAAACGCCAACGGTAGTTACAAGCGAATGTAAACATGTTAGCGTTATTGTCTTTATTCCCTGCTTATGCACTTATCATGTGGAAATCGATGTTAGTAAAGTAGGATTATACTATTGAGCTTTCGTAGCTCATGGTGTTGCCTTTGTGGTAACCCTGGCATATTATATGGGTGGCGACGCCGGTATAATATGTCAGATTTGATAGACGAACAGGGCGATCTTTTCACCTTGGAGGCGTATGGAGCCGAAGAACTCGCTAGGTTGGAGGAGCAAGAGGAGCCGTAAAATAGGATCTCTTAGTTTCCTTTTTGTTGTCTTTGAACTTCAAATGCTCCTATGTGAGCCGTTTTGTAATAATGAGCAGTGACTCGATATTTCTGTAATAAATTTCTTTCATTAACGTACCTAAAATTAGGGGCGTTACAGTGACTTTCACCCATATTCCACGCTTAAAGAATCAGTTCGCCGATGCTTTGGCGACTTTGGCTTCAATGATCAAACTTCCGATAGGAGTTAAGATGCGGCCAATTGTGATGGAACAGACGGACTTGCCCGCTTATGAATATGTCAACGCCATTGATGATGTCGATGATGGCCTACCCTGGTACCATGATATTTGGAACTTCGTAGAGCGCGGAGAGTTTCCTACTGGGGCCACTAAGAAGGATTGAATCGCCCTGCAACATATGGCTGCTCAGTACATCATCTGTGGGGGGAAGCTGTATCGAAGGTCTCATTGTGGGATGCACAAGCTATCTGTAAACGGCGCCGAAGTGACAAGAATAATGGAGGAGATTCACGTAGGAGTCTACGGTCCTCACATGAGTGGTATTATGCTTGCAAGGAAAATCCTCAGACAGGGCTATTACTGGTCTACAATGGAGTCGCAGTGTATTGACTACATGCGGCGTTGTTACCAATGACAAATCCACGCTAACCTGCAGCATGTGCCTCCGTCTAAGCTGTATGGCATGACCTCGCATTGGCCTTTCTCGGTATGGGGCATCGATGTTATTGGAATGATCAGACCTTTTGCTTTAAACGGCCACAGGTTCATACTGGTAGCCATCGATTATTTCACTAAGTGGGTTGAAGCTGAATCTTACAAAACCCTGACAATGGTTCAAGTCGCGCAGTTTATTCGAAAGAACATCATCTACCGGTATGGTGTTCCTCAGGCTTTCGTGTTGGATAACGGAAGTCATTTCAAAGGCAGGGTTTTGGAGCTATTCGAGGAGTTCAAGATCGAAATCCACCATTCCACGACCTATCGTCCGCAGACAAATGGAGCAGTCGAGGCCGCAAACAAAAATGTCGAGATGATCATCAAGAAGACCGCTGAATCTGCAAGGGATTGGCACGAGCTGCTACCTCTGGCACTCTGGGGGTACCTTACATCAATTCGCACTTCTACCGACGCGACTCCGTTCTCCCTAGTTTATGGAATGGAGGCAGTACTTCCCTTTGAGCTTGAAATTCCATCTCTGAGGGTCATGGCTGAAAGTGGTCTCGAGGAGGCTGAATGGCTGAGTGGAAGGTTTATCGAGCTCATGTTGTTTGATGAGAGAAGGCTCCGTGCACTGTATCATGTTCAAGGTTATCAGCGTCGAATTGCCCGAGCTTTTAATAAGAAGGTGAAGTCTAGAGGTTTGGTGGAAGGGGACATGGTTACAAAGGAGATTCGGGCTCCAGTGTTTGATCCTCGCGAAAAATTCCGGCCGAAGCGTTCTGGGCCGTACATCATCAAGACCATCCTATCTAGGGGTGCTGCCAAGCTCATTGATCTCGACGGAAACAAATTCATTACCCTGGTCAACCTGGATCAGCTCAAGCGTTATTATCCCTGAGAGATGCTCGTTGGGCTGAAAACCACCAGGGTGGGTAGTTCCAAGCAAAAGTTAGAGCAGCCTGCTAGACCGAAAACCTAAGGAGGCGGTCTAGGCAAAAGTCGAAAGCTTGCTAGATCGAAAACCTGAAAAGGCAGTTCTAGGCAAAAGTTAGAGCGTAAAAGGAGAGGTAAAATACATGAGCGAACATTTGCTTGAACTACGTTCTAACCTAATTCCCTGAAAAGGGATACGTAGGCAGTCTGACCTTGAGACCCAGTCATATTCTATCAAGCTGATTCATGGTTTGACTTTTGGGCCCACACCGTAGGGGAAAAGGTCGAGAACAAGCTAAGCTGCATTGGAGAATCAGAAAGGGGAAACCCTTCATCTTTCGACTTTATTGCAAAATTATTACTTCTAATACACAAGCTGAGCATAAAAGCCTTAAAACAGTGAAGTATGAAAAACAGAACAAAATGCTTGAGAGGCCTAATGGCTCAAAGCTTATTCTAAGTACAGCAAAGTGGTTCGGAGTCAGTCAATATTTTCTCTTGCGTGCACATCTGTTCTCAGCTACTGTCTATAGCGATTTCTCAGCCTCGGGGTGAAATCCGGCACTTCTGCCTGGAGAACCCTAAGGCCCCAGTGCATCTAATAGCCATTAAGTGTTTGAGCATTGAAGTTGGGAATGCGGAAATTCCCGGTGCTGATACGGTTATTCTCTTGGGGAGCGCCCAGTTGACAAAGGATGTGGCCGGGAATGTAGAAGATGAAGCTGGTTAGTCCTACAATAACCATCCCGTCAAAGCCATCAGAATAGATAGCCATGTCCGGAAGGTCCAGCCAGGGGCACCTCCACACAATTTCATCAGGCTGCACTCGCTGCATGAACTCATACCAGCCCGTAACATCCAAATCAGGGTATCTCATCTCCCTCTGGTGGATTCTCTTTGGAAACAAGTTCCAGCACGCTACTGGCGGATGCAGTAGGTTCAACTTGTCCGATAGCCATAGTTGCATGAGCAAAAAGACAAGTAAGAAACCAGATAAAGTCTGAGGGAAAAGACAAGTAAGGAACTAGGGAGCAGCCTAAGCTGAGCGTCGAGGTAAAACGAGAATGTGCGAAAAAGCAGAAAAAGGTGAGCTGAATGAGTTTACCTGAAGCAAAAGTGGGCTTCTGCTGAAAATAGCTGACTGGCCTGTGCATACCAAATCCAAACCCATGAGTGTCTCGGCCAAGACCAAAGGGATCACATTCCTTCGTGTTCCCATATGAGCAACCATGCTTACAAGCAGAAGACTGACCCGTCCGTCAGAAGGCACAAGCAGGTATGCAGCTAGCAGACAGATCATTAAGGCAAAGCGACGCTGGGCTTGCACGGTTTCACTATCCAAGTTGCCGTTTGGACTATACCTCTCGACCAGCCGCATGATATTCACTTGGCCGCCCTCGAGAATTGTGTTCGCCAAGCCCTGAGAGATGTTGAGCGAGGTAGCAAGCAGCCCGGGCATGCTCACTTGCTATGGTGGGACAACGAGTGTCGGGGACGAGTAGGTTCGGAGGTACGCCTGGAATTCCTCAACGGTGGGGCATATTTCGTCATCGCCAAAGCGGAAGACGTGGACATCGAGATCCCAAAACCTGAGGGCAGCCCATAGGAGAGCCGGACGGAGCGGCACATGTCGAAGATAGCGGAACGAGACAAGGCCGTGGTATTGAAAGTTTAGCTAGTCAACGGACAAAAATTGCACTAACCAAGGCCGGAGCAAAGTTGGGAGGGCATTTTCCATAAGAAGGGTTGAAATATGCTGGAGACAGGGGAAGTAATGAAACTGTGAATGCCAATGTATTCATCTCTGCTTTATAGGCCATAGCATCTGTTTCATTTCCCATGATTCATGCAAACAAGTAGCTAGCATCCAAGCAACACTATAGCAAAGGACTCTGCCTTCTAGAGTGCTCAGAAACCGTGTGTAGGCCGTGTGGGAGCAAAAACAAGGAACCCCTGGGAAAAGGACAGTTGGCCAGACAAGTGGATCTGCATCCCAGATACCTGGCGTACGCCAGCTTTTTACTAGCGTATGTGTGTCCCTCACATTCTGGCGTACGGGGCCACAAACTGGCGTACGCGAGTAAGGTTCACCAGAAACCAGTTTGCAGCAGCTACTGCCTCCTCATAGTTGTTTTCAGCCCCGGGGCTTGCTTTGGCCAATTGTTGATTCCTACAAGTCACAAACGACGTATGGGACTGTAGCAAGGCGTCGGGTTCCAAAAGCCACGCCCGATGAAGATTTCGGACTCTCGACGGCCTGTTTCAAGTTCGAATCAAGGATACGGAGGGTCAAAACTCGTCTCAAGGGTTTTCGCCAAGTTTTGTCATGCCATACGCGTCATATAGGCCTTATGTGACTGTACGGGGGTGTCGGTTTCAGTCCGGGACATAATTGAGTCATCTTTTGCGTCTTATGTCCATTTTTGCGACATTTCTAGTATTTTCCAGTTTATTTCTCGCTTCGGGGCATTTTCTCCGGTTCTGTCAGTTCGCGCAGACCTTTATTTGTCTATTCAACTTTTCAAAAGTTACGGTCTCTCCCGTTTTGGAGAATTTTGAGTTTTGGCCCATTAATGCCCAAAAGTTCTTTATTTTCCGTGTGTCTAAGGATATGTGTCGTATCCTAGGGCATTTTTACCCCTTTTCCTTCAAGCTAGATCAATCATATGCGTGCACAAGTGTCTCTTGTCAATTCAGATTATTTGTCAATGTATGTTAGACATTGTTGGATGGTTTATTCTTTTCCTTTACAAAAGTTGCACCAAAAGGAAATCGATAAATAGGAAATGCAGATATTATATACTATCAGGGCAAGCATCCAAAAGTTAAAGGGTAGGAATGTATCAGAGCGGCACAACGGCCCAAGCCAGGATCAACCTATACTAGGCACACTCACCTAAAACCAACAGGCACGTAAGCCTCGTCTCAAAATATCAATGTATCAAGTTCCTAAATGTATCAAACCAAAAAGCAGCAAAGTAGACAGAGGCTCAGTAATAGCCCTCAGTTGTCAAAAAGGTCCTAAAGGTCTTCTTCCTCATCGTTATCCTCCACCTCCCGTGGGTCCATCCGGAACCTAGGATTGCTAGCAGAGTCAGAGCCGCTGCTGAAGGACGATTGCTCTTCTTCTTCTTCTTCTTCCTCTCTTCTCCACTTCTGCTGTGGTCCTTTAGCAGGCCTCTTCTCTGCAAGCCTCTTCCTCAGTTCCCGGCGGAACTGCGGTTCGTCGTTGGTGGAGACGATCTCCACTCCTCTCTGAGTGCGCTCTGCTGGCCGCGAAGTGCTCGGCGCCACCTTCTTCTGTGGAGGAGGCCGCATGCTCTTCCTCTTTGGAGCCGCCCTAGCCTGTCCCTGTATTTCATTTAATCATTTAAGCATATATTGTACATATTGTCTATATTGGAATGCTGAGTGCAGGAAATATTGAAAGCAATCCTACCAAAAGCGGAATGGAAAGTAATACCTGAGGCTGTACAGCAAGAGCTAGAGTCGGCGGTGGGTAGTGCAACTGCAAAGAAGCGCCGCCTGCAATCTTGTGAAACTCCTTCTCCATAGCCTTCATCAAGCACACCGCCTCTCGCACCCACTCCATCGGGGCCTGCATTACAGTTTTGTCAAGGTCAGAATGCAAGTCAGATATTCATGCTAAATATGAAGTAAAGGAAAGTGCAAAGGATAAAAGAGTATCGTATCGGTCCTGTGATCTCTGTTGGCTCTGTCCTGGTGGGCTCAAACCGAACTGTGGCCTCCTCTCCCTATGCGTCCCGCACTGCCAACGTCCAAGAAAGTCGGGGAAGGCCTATCGTTGTGGCGTATCCGCTCCTCTCTCCCGAACGGGAAGTCCTATTGCTCCGGCCTCGTCTCTCATTTCCAGCCTCCAAGGCCTCGCCCTCCACGGATATAAGCTTCATCACCCCGAGTGGCCTCGCCAAGTACTGCCTCCGATAAACAGCATAGTTTCGCTCAGGCCTCAGGAAAGCTGTCAGGTCTGTCGAAACAGTAAAGCGATGTAGCTCTACCAGGGCGTACTGGCCTGTGTGTGAAGCACGAGGCCGAAGTGGCCAGGGCGTGACAAACTCAGACGAGTCAAGTGACTGGCGAGTCACTCGGTCGCCCAAGTACCATTGCCACCCGAAGGCCGACTCTAGAAGGACGCAGCTCACGGCCACCACTCTGCTCTGTGCAAGGTACTCAGGCTCAGCCTCTGAATTTCTCTACGGATCCCACTCCACCTGCAGAACAAGCAACAAGTGGAACAAACAGTCGGTCAACAACAACATTAAATCAATTCAAAGGCAGTAATATGTGGTATATGTCTTGTTTTACCTAAGTACCTGACAGCTCGTCAAGGTACGCCCTGAAAGCACAGAGGCTCCCTCTCGATTTCTTCTTGCCTTTGTATAGTGGCCCCAATATCATGGCACATGGAAGCATCCTCAGGTCCGGGCACTTGTTCTCTAGAGGGTACATCTTCAGCACCTTGTAGGCCCATAGCTGCGAGTTTCAAACAATCAACGCATCAGTACAACAGTCATAATTCAAAGGAAGGGAGAATGCATGAAAGTTAGACTACAAGTATTATTTCTTACCTCCCACACCTTCCAGTATCCTACTATCGCCTTCTTGCCTCGTGAGAACTCACCCATGAAGCCGTAGCAGGTGCTTAAAGCAGCTCATCCCCAATCGTATTTGGCAACTGTGCGCAAGTCGTAGAGGGCCGGCAAGTAAGTCAAGTGCACTGTAGCCAGCTTGTTGGGGTACAGCGTGGCCCCGAACAAGTACAGCAAGTAGGCCCTCACCATCTGCTCCTCCTCCTGCTCCTTGGCTGGAACCCTATTCGTCAGGTACCTGTGGAACTGGTCGTGGGGGACCATCTCCGAGATGCCCTCCGGCATTCGTCCTAAGAACCACCTCAGCGCCGCTTTGTCGCCATGTATCCGTGAGTCAAATGGGATAGGCTCTCCTCCTACACTCAGACCGGTCAACGCCGCAAAGTCCGTCGGAGTCACCGTCATCTCTCTGATCGGAAAGTGGAAGGTGTTGGACGAATCCCACCACCTCTCGGCCAACGCCGTAAGTAGAGCATGGTCGCTCTTTATCGCCGTCAAGGTCAGGATGAACGGCCTGAACCCTGCAGCGTCAACCAGAGCCTTGACCCACTTAGGCAGCCCTCTGTACAGCTCAAGCGAACTAGCAGGACCATCGTGCCCCCGCGTGCTAGCTGCTCCTCTCTGTATGTCACAAGCAAGAACAGGGCATGATTCATCAGTATGTATGATTCAAGTATAAACAGGCAGTCGAATCAAGAATTCCAAGGCAATGCAGTCAAACCAAGGTAAAAATATCTTTGCAAACTAGTTTGGGAAGCATGACAACGTTTCACGGTCGATTCAAGCTCTCTGATTATTACACGAAGTTGAAATCAAGGCATGGGCATAATATTGGTCGATTCAAGCATCTAAGGCATCCTAATCAGTCGATTATCTTCTCAAATGAACATTATTCAGCTGAATCGAGCAAGCATGGCATTTTATTGGTCGAGCTCAAGTATCACAGTCATAATTATAAGTCGAGGCAACCTACGGTCGATTCAAGGTCACTATCAACATGTCAAGTTCAGCTTACTTTGCGGTTCAAGTTCATTATCGAGGTTCTAAGCGTTCTACAGTCAAGTTCAATTGCTTTTCGGGAATTCTATTCGTCGAATCAAGTTTTAAGGTACAAGTGCCACCAAGTTATCAAGTTCAATTAGTCCAAGTTCAAAATGCAAAAAATACATGCAGATATGGCAAGACAGAATTGAAAGCTAAAAGCAGGTTCAAAGGAATACCTGTGCCCAACCCATGGACATGTGCCTCTCATGGTCTCTTAGAATGAGCTCTGCGTTGTAATCCTCTAGTTGGGGCACGTAGCTCTCAACCCCAGACGGTACGAACAAGTGTGGATCCGGTGGGACATAGGCTTCCGCCACAAATTCAGCACGAGGTGCATCCTGAACGGACTCTGCTAAGGTCACCGCATGCTCATGAGCTCGTCCCCTCTCCTACTGGGCCTACTCGGCTGCCTCGGCCTCGGCTCTCAGGCGCTCCTCCTCCTGCGCCCGCTCTATCTGCCTCTGCCTATCCTCCTGGGCAGCCACCACCACCGCAACAACCCCCGCATTCTCTTGAAGCAATCGCCCAAGCTCCTCCTCCGTAACAAACTCTGGAAAATCCCTACGCGTAATGGGTATATGCGCTGAGGACCCCTCTGCTGGCCTGAACTAGGCCGTCCTCGCGGGTACCCCTCTGGAAACCTCCTCTACAACAGCGGGACCCTTGCCCCTCACCGGGTGCCTCCTCAGTGTCTCCGGCTGGTCATCATCACCGCCGCCACTGCCACTGCTGCTAGCCCCTGCTGAAACCGAGCCCGTAACCACCAGGCCTTCTACTCTGCTCTGGGGGTCCAAGCAAGTAACCTGTGGACCATCTGGGCCCACCATGGTTGGTGTACGCACCGCCGTCCCTGGCGTACGCCGCCCGTCGCCGTTGCCGTTGCCACCCCCTGCTGCATGGCCACCATCGCCGTCGCCGTCGCCTCTGCCTGAATCCTCTGCACCAGTGGTCGATGGCATCATGGGAACCGACTGATCGTCGATTTGAGGCTCCAAAGCCTCGATTTCACCCCGTGATCGCTGCTCCTCCTCTCCGCCACCGCCATTGCCGCTGTCACCGCTGGGCTCCGCCATAAAAGAGTGTGGTAAGTGGGTTGTGAGGGAAGATGAGAGATTTTGAGAGAGATATGGAAGTTTGAGAGAGATTGGGAGAGTTTGGAGTTCAAAACCGACGAGTATGGCAGTTTTAGAAGTTCTGCAGAAGCTTATACGACATGGGAGCCGTGCTGGGTCGGGTCTTGGCTGGATCTGGGCCGGGTTGACCAAGATTCCTGGCGTACGCCAGTAACGTGATGCCGTACGCCACCGTCGTTTGGGCCTCAGGCCAAACTTTCTTATAAAGTCAGAATGTGTTTCCAAATCAAGGCCCACATGGCCCAATTTCACATTGGACTCTCCCCAAGCGGTCTGCCAGTCCAATTTCAAATCAACGACGGTCTGCTCGTCCAATTTCAAATCAACGACAGTCTGCCCGTCCAATTTTATCTTCTGTCCCCAATGGAATCAATGCCTTTGCAAAGTGGATCGTTCCCCAGAAGAGTCCATGTTTTTTGGTTGATCTATCAAGCCAACAAAGCGGCGATCTATCCGTTCATTCAAGATCACATCAAACAGGTTCTTTAAAATTCGTGTGTTCTGGATAGCCTCGAAGAGGGTGTTCAGAAAACCTTTGACGTTACTTGTACCCAGTCAATGGTACTCCAAGTGCCGTCAAAGGGGGGCTACTGTAGACACCATATTCTAGACCATCCAAATAGCAGTAAATTGCGGTCTTTTAATTCCCCAATGATGATTATGGTCAAGAACTGTGAAACCCCACTTAAATATATTTGAAAGGTTAAAATTATTTAAGTATGTAACATTGTGATAGAAACAAATTACGGGGCTTAAGGTGATACGTGGAAGGTGGGGTACTATGCACTTGTAAGCAATATGGATACTTGTGTTCATCCAGAAACAAAAAGGAAAGATATTTGTGGTAATAAGGACAAGTAAAGCCAAGAGTAATTTTAAAAGATGACATTTGGAGGACATGTGTCAAGTACTAGAATCCCATGAACACTACTCATCAGGTTCTATAAAAAAGAGCGAAGGAAGGGAATCGGGGGGAGAGGAGAGGAGAGAGTGGGGCGGTGCACC
>BPLS01009731.1:0-11435 GCA_019656275.1 Rhododendron kiyosumense | reverse complement strand
CCTAACATTTATTGACCAATGGTCAAAGGAATATTGGATATAATTAGGGTTTGAAATGACTGAACATGGGAATAAAAATGATTACTTCTATGGTCTAATGATTCAATAGTGTTTGGAGGGGTTCATAAGGCTCAAAAATAGTCAAAAGGGTCCACTTAGGATTAGGAGAATGTAACTAGGTCAAATGGTAGTCCGGTTCCTCCAACTAATTGGTTAGAATCCATTCCATTTGCCAATTAGGGCTTCGAGTCAAGCAATATAATTTTTAAGGACCAAAATCTAATTATAACGGATTATTAGAAATTAAAAAGGAATTTTAAAAGCAATCCAAGTAATTAAAATAATAAATTCAAATATTTAAATGAATTTTTATTTATTGAAAATCAGAGTCGTTACACATCAATTATTCCTTTTGCTGACGAAAATTTTTGTCACATTGTCGGTGACGAAATTTTTCGTTTCAGAAGACGTTTTCATATGGACAAAAAAATCCTTCTTTCTTGCCCCTGCTGGGTTTCGAACCCGAGTCCCTTAAGTTTTTCGCGCAAGCTCCAACCAACTGCACCACCCAAATTTTTCAATAAATATTTGAAATATCTAATATATGACATATGTGTTTAACGTGAAAATATAGTTCGAATGTAATTTTGAACCTTTAAACATTAAAATTAGCAATTTTGATAAATATGAAAGTTGTAGGCAATTGAGTTATTGTTCAAACCCAATTTGAATTATTTCAATCGGAGTTTTTTGTAAAGAGTTATGTCCGAAATACATTTAGTGAGAAAGCGCAATTCATAAATTTTGTCACTAAATGTACCCATTTGACGACGAAATATATTTTTCGTTGCTGAAAGTGTTAAAATGGTGACAAAATTATTTTTCGTCACCAAAGTTAAGCATTTGATGACGAAAAAAATATTGTCACTAAATTGGTCTCATTTGGCGATGAAATATATTTTTTGTCACCAAAGGATTATCTTTGGCGACGAAAAATAATTTCGTCACCTTTTTTAAGCTTTTGGCGATGAAAAATATATTTCGTCGCCAAATGGGTACCTTTGGTGACGAAAATACTTTTTTCGTCGCTAAACAGGTATAATTTGTGACGAAATTATTTCATCACGGAAGTTGTCAAAACAGTGACGAAATTAAATTTCGCCACCACTTTTTCGTCACTAATTTTCAATTTTCTTGTAGTTATTAATAAAGCCTGGCCCAAAGAAACCCGAAACCTACTCAAAATAGCCAATGCCGTTCACCAATACAGATAGGACTACCACTGGCACCAGTCAAAGCTTTTGATGACCACCTAGCCACCACTGGCTACCTCATAGAAGAACAACCGAAACCCAAAAATCAAACACCTGTCGCGGATGCTGCATTGAGCCATTAGGCGAGATCAGGGCCATCCAACAACTGCCACGGCGGGAGCCAACGCCGGCCGCTACAACCAAGCCTAGAGAAACCCTAGCCGTTAGGCGCAATCAGAGGTCCAGCAACACTCAACACAGGGAAACTTGGGATGGCTAACAACCGTGCACAGGGACAAACGACGCGAGCAGGGGCTTGGAAAAAGAGAGAGGAGAAAGAGTGGATAAGGGAATCGAGGACCATACCAGAGCCGCCGTGAAGCACATCAATTTGGCTCCTAAAAACAAAAAGGGGAGATCTGACGGTGAGATCTATGCACACCAACACCGCCACCGGAGCGCCATCGTCACCACCTTTTCACTACCAATACCGATCGATTTTGTAATAAGGAAAAAAAGGGGGAAAGGAAGGTGAAGGTGAAAAGAAATGGGTGAACTCAAGAGGAGAGAAATTGGAGAGTGACAGAGGAGACAGAGAGAGGAGGAGGAAGAGGAGGGGAGGAGAACCCTTATTATGTTGTTTTACTTAATTTTGAAAATTGAATAAAAACATTGAAAACTCTATTGAATCCTTATTTAACTTAAACATTTAGGAGTACTGAATTGAATGAACAGTTTTTGCTATCAAGTCTGATAAACTCAGGAAGAGTTGTGCAGGCAAACTGATTAACTGCACTTGGCAGTCTCTTGCTGAAACTCAGAACAACAATAGAGACACAGCCACAGAATAAGCCACAACACTACAAAACCGAGCAATTAATGCTATAGTGACCATGTATGAGTATCATGTTTTGGGTACATGTGATAGTATCACCAAAGTAATGGTAGAATTATTGTGCGCCATTTGTCATCACATAGTATAGCACATTCTACCAATGCAATTAACATCTCATATAGTGCTCAAGATGTGGTACTCAGACATGATTATGACATAGAAACAAACTCGATCGCATCCAATGCATGCATCCACGTATCGATTGAAAACAGTTGCAGCAACAACTCCTTGCACAGCACGAAGGCATGCTCTTAATTTGAGCCTGTTAAACAACTCCTTGCACAGTGATAAGCACCCGAGAATGTAATGAAGGGTGAGCTAGAGTCTAGTTTTAGTTTGCTCAAACTGTTAATTAATTGTTTTTAATCATGTTCGTTCGTAAAATGTGCTAGTTCCGTTTTGTAGGTGAATCATCCAAATAAAGGAGTTTTTAAGCCCAAAGGTTAGCAAGAGTATTCAAAGCGCAAAGATGGTTAAGAATGGAAGAACCAAGCCAAGGCAAGGCCAAAGCAAGCAAGCCAAAGCAGGCAAGGCCAAGGCCAAGGCACGGCCAAGGCAGCAGCAGACCAAGCACTGCAGATATTAGGTTCAGCATCAATGGGAAGAATGGAGGTCCATCCATGCTGAAGTACTTAGTGGAATCGCCCCTAAGCTGCTCGGCATCGATGGGAAGAGAAACATTACATCGATGCCGAGGCCGTTAGTAAAGCACTCTAAGGCCGTTGCCATCAATGCCGAGGGCCTTAGAGGTGGATTTTCAGAGTATTTTGGGAATATTCCGTGCGCGATGGCGGCTAACATAAATAGGAGTGACATCATTTTGTAAAACACGTTTTTTAGTACATTTCTAGATCTAGCTTAGATTGAATTTGCTTTTTGAATTGTTCTTCCATTTTCCAGCACTTAATAGTTAATTTCCTGCTTTAATTAGTTTAGTTTTGGTAATTTTTGCTTTAATAAAGTTGTAGCTACTTCCTCGATCTATAGTTTAATCAATTTTTCTTCTAGCGTTGCCTTTCAATTATGTTAGCTAAATTTGTGTTTGCTCTTATTTTTCTTGATATGCGTGAGTAGTTTTATGGGTTGGGTCATGAGATGATTAAAATTCCATGGCTTGGGCGAAAATTGCATTTTTCACCAATAAAGTTTTAATTTTTGGATTTGAAAATTAATGTGGGGTTCGGATTCATTTGGTAAATTGCCGAGGTGTTAACCTCTTTGATCATATGAAGGTAGGAGCATCGTCTACCTACCATACATGATGCTTAGAGCTCTGTCGCTCGAGATATTTGCCAAATGAATTCTAGAGCTAGCTTGATAATTAAATCTCTATTTTTCGGTTTAGGAACCTTAATTGCGTATCTTGAATTTCGTGAATTGGTGAAAAATGTGGTTTAACTCAAGTCATGAGTGCTAATGATTCCTAGACCTAACCAGTGTTTTAATCTAGTATTTGCTTTAATTTAACTTTTTAAATTTCGTCCGTTTTAAAGTAAACCAAGTTGGCTGTCTAAAAACCGAAAACCCGTGCTTACTTCTACAAATCCAAGCAAGGTCGTATAATTATTCCCGTGGGTACGATTCCGGACTTCCGGATTATCATGCTTCAACCAATATATTAACCCTACGCTTGGGACATTATTCCTTATATTGGAGAAAACGAAGCACACAGGTAGCTTGAAAGCTTAAAAGTTAATGAATATAGACTACATAGTGTCTCGCGTCTCTCGCCCCAGGTGGCAAGGTACTGTAGCAAAATTAGGAATTATCTCAAATTAATGCCTAGCTAGGCCTTTCCCGAGCCACCTAGCATATTCTTCGAAAGTTCCCTAGCTATTTCGACTAAGCTTGCACTTTATCAAGTCTCCCTGTACTTGCTCTAACATCGTAATACTGACATCTACAACACCAGTTTGAAGATTAGTTGACACTATTGGAGGAGTCAGATTTAGCGTGACTCAACTCTCCTAACTGACACTTAAAGCTACCGATCATCTTTGACACTAGTCCGGCCAAGTCCCAAGACTAGCTATGTTCATTTTTGGATTTAGGATTTTTTCTATGTACATGGTCACTGGTTAGGGACGGAGTTATGTTAGGGCCCGGGCCGGGAGGGAAAGACTATGTTCATTTGGGATTTAAGATTTAGGATTCTTAGCTTTCTCTGCGAACGCTCACTCCACTCATTACCCAATATCCAAATCCAAGTACCAAAGCGAAGAGTTATTCTTGGTCCATGAGACATGTTTATCACGTGCATGTATCTGTGGTACGCAAGTTTAAGAAGTTTGTGTAGGTTCAAGTTAATGTAATTTTTAAAATGATATTCTGCATTGACGTTGGAACTTACAAATGAAGTAAAGTTAATTAATTTATCATAAAGTTCGCTTTCATTGATTAAAAATTATCAATCATTAAGTTCACGTAGCCCACCACTCGGGCAAGGGTTCTAACCAGTTAGCCTAACAACCAGTTTGGTTCTGTTTGGATCCGTTGTAGGCCTTTTTTGGGTTTGTAACAATGATCGGTATCGTTCATTTTTAGAGCTTGTCGAGAACATTGGTCACGCCAAAAATCACATTGGTCGGATAACATTTGATATGGTTACAAAATGTATTAAGTTTGGGGAAAAAAAAGTGTGCAACACTCGGTGAATTACAAGAAATTCAGGATCTCCCAATGGTTTTTTTCGCAACGGTTGTAAAAGCCGTCGGTATAGATGGTGTATAGTAACGGTTTGCAAGACGTTACTAGAAACAAGATTATAGCAACGGTTTTTATGTGACCGTTAGTAGATTACAACACTATAGCGATGGTTTTCACTAACCGTCACTAAAAACTGGACTATAGCGACGGTTTCCAATAACCGTTACTATAAACTGCACTATAGCGACGGTTTTCATTAACCGTTAGTAGAATTTTACACCACCAAAACCAATTTTCTTTCATACGATCGGTTTTCAAACCCAAACTAACAATCGAGACCGTTGATCTTATTTTTCATGTTGATTAAATCATTTTCATACAAATTTGGCTCAATTGGATTTAGAAAATTTCTCTATCGATACACAATTTCATTAATAAAATGAGTTTTTCTGTCCGATAAGTGTGTAGCGATACTCGATTAACTTCATTCTTGAACGTACTCTAGCCACTCGACCATGACACAATCATGATGATCGAGACTGTTGCTTTTGTTAGGGCTATTTTTCCTAAATTTTTGTTGTGGTATTTTTTCCGGTATTATTTATTTAACGTATTTTTTTAGCATTTTGTGGTAATTTTTTAAACTAATCATTCATCTTAACAAGAATAAAAAAAAGTATAAAATTGTGGACCGAAGTTGAAAAAAAATATCATATAAGATGACACTAACGACAACAAATGTTAGTTGTTTGATATTTTTTTGCCATATTGATTTTTTATGCTTTTAATTGCATTTTTTTTAAAAAAATTTTAGACTCATCTCATAGTAATGACTGACCAATCAAAAAAATTTATGTGAATCTAACAAAAATTTAGAAAAGGCAAAATTAATATTGAAAATAAATTAGGAAAACAGAGGTTTTTTTTTTGGTACATGGTGCATGTAAATTTAATTGAAGATGAGTGAATAATGGAACTATTTTTCTCACACAAGATATCATTTTTTGTAAATGAATATTACAAAATAATACTCCTATCAAAATTATTATCCTACTTTGCATCAATCTAAACAATTGCAAATAAATATAGTGTCATATATGATTATATGCATACAGTCTTGAGCATTTATACCAATTTTAAAAGGTAATTATTGAACCTAGCGTTAAATTCTATGTAATAATAATTTCATTCTTCGTACAAATATTGTACTCCGTATTGTGTAAGAAATAGACGCTTCTGATTGGAAAAAAAATGATATTAGGTAAGTGTTTGTATAGTATAAACTGGATTTTAAAAAAAAAGGATTAAAAAAATCCGGCTAGTATAGTATAAATATTAAAAGGTGTATGATTTTAAACCAGTTATGGGCTAGCACAGTTGGTTCTCGCGTGCACGCGCAGACGCGGGGTCAGCGGTTCGATTCTCAGGAGGAGCAAGATTATTTCGCCAACCATGTGAGCGCCACATCAGTGCCACACGAAGGCTTACGTCACACAGTGGTTGGTTTTTTAAAAAAGAAAATTGCCTTTAGCAACTGTTATAAGCTCGCTAATGAAACCGTTAGTAAAAAAAAAATCTGTACCAACGCTCGTCAAAACCGTCGCTGTACCTTTACAGCAACGGATATATTGCAACGGTTTGGCCAACGGTTCTCTAACCGTTGGTATAGCCTAAACGGGTCACTACCGACGGTTTTTGAGTTTTTTGGCAACGCTTTCGACCGTTGCTATAAAACGATTTTCTTGTATTACAACTCATTCAACACAATTATCCGAAGATAAATGCATTTCCAAACTATATCAAACGATATCCGATCAACGTAATTTTTGGCGTAGCCAATGTTCTCGACAAGTTCTAATAAAGGAACAGTTTCGATCATTGTTGTGAACCCGGTACGAGCCCACAACGGGTCCAAACTGGACCGAACTGATTGTTAGGCTTACTTGTTATGACCCTAGCCCCCATCACTGGCCTTAGGAAACACTGACCTAGAACTCTAGAAGAAATGCTGAGCAAAAGCTTTTACGATAAGTCTTATGAGTAGATACATGCATTCATGTGCATATGCCGATATTGGTAACTATATTTATGAAACATTTAACTTTGTTTTAGAATTCAGGCCTGGATTCTGTACAAAAATGGTAGATGTTTTGTAAACGTCTTTAACAATATCAAATTGAGTTAAATTTTTACAGGGACCGTAAACATGATGAAGAAAATGAGCGGCTCAGATCTTTTTGACTCGAGACGAGTTCAAAATGCGTATGTACGCGGCATATGTACCAGTAGCAGCCAAGCTTTTTATTGCCAAAGCGCTTCTCAATTATAATAAGTTAAATTATTCCCACGGATTTCAAAATTCATTTAAATAATATATATACTTTTGCACCATATCAAATTCATTGGGTTGCTCCTTCACTTCAAAATTTTCGGCTAGTTTAGATTGTAGTCAAATGAGAACTTATGCACCAAAGATTGAATATAGGGTGGCCCTAATGCCACGACCCATTTTGTAAGTGCCATGAACTTTTCAGAAGTTTGACAATTTTGCCCCTTATGTATTCTACTAAATTGGAATCTATTAATTGAAAGAAGTGGGCTCAAAATTATAAGAACTCTAATCTACAACTTTATCTCTACACTAGTTTTTGAGAACTCATGGTGGCGGCATCAGTTTATGCACAAATGTTTTTCTAGTGACGGCTCCGGAAATTTGTTGCAGGATATTTAAAAATTATCTTGACTCTACTAGCTGATCGGTGAATCAACAATACATGCGCAAAACCTTATATATTAGTGTGAATAATGTGGTCAAAAAGCATAACTTTTTTTCTAAAAAAATTATGTAGTATGCGAGAACTTAAAATTATATATATTTGTCAACAAAAATTCAATTTTTTTAAAGTTCCCATATTAGGTAGTGGACACTGTTTTGAGAATGGAGGAAGTAAATTTATGAGCTCTTATATTTTTGTACTAATGTTCATTCGCTTATTAATCTATTAACACCCTTGTGGAAGAAATTGTGACGAGCTTAAATTAAGTAGACCTTTTTGAATATATGCTATTTTATACAATGATATTATGAGAATTCTATTTTAGACTTGAATTCGAAGAAATATTATTCAAGTTAACGGGATTTTGTAAAGTCTTTAACTGAGGGTGTTCACATGAGGTTTGAGGGTGTTCAATGCTATTAGCATCGACTCTCAATATCACATGGAGAGTACTATAATTTTTTCCAAGGTTGTGGTGTTCATCTGACCATCCTTGGGTCGATGTCCCACCGCCTATTCAGACCCTAATGCCTTGTTCTCTTCCCTTCTTAAAAAGAATTTTTCAAAAAATTTCGCCTAGATTCTCCCTATTTCTAACATTTCTTTCTCTATCTATCTCCACTTATTACCCTTACAATTTTTTTAAAAAATTTTCAAAATACAAATTAACCAAACAAAGCATTAGCACTGTGATTTTATCTCTAAAAGTATTGTTCAGTATTATAAAACGAGGTGTCCTGTGATTTTAACAAAATGCATGACGCTTTGCTTGATGAATTGTACTATATTATAAGACCAAGTGTACTGTTCAGTATATTATAGGACGAAGTGTCTAGAAACCCGACAACTTTCACAGCGCTAGTAAAAGTTGAATATGCAGGCCTGTTTTGGCCTAATTAAAAATTCAGATTATTTTTATTTTGTCCGTATTCATTTTTTTTCTACATTTATTAGTTTTATGGCGATTTTTTATTTTTTTTTGTCTTTATTGATCTTTTTTAGGACTACGATTACTTTTTAGATTTTTTTCACCGAGACAAACCAATAATACACAAAAATTAACAAATGTAAAAAAAAAAAACTGAACAGAGACCAAAAATCAAAATTTTTTTTTTTTTGGAATTATCTGAGTGATCTGGATTTGCATGCGTGGTGTCTTTATACGAGCCGACTTGGAAGGTGGCATTTACCGCGATCAATAATAAAGGTTGACGTAAGGGGTGATGAATTGTGTCTTTTTTCTTGGTTTTTTGTTGACGTAAGGGGTGATGAATTGAGTCTTTGTTCTTGGTTTTTGGCCAAGTGGGTGATGACTTGACTTGCCATGATACTACCTAGCTTGTACCCTGGACAAATCTATAGACAAAGATGGTGAGGTAAGAGGTGACGACTTGACCACATTATCTATCTACTTTTTGTGGGGCTCTTTTCTTCTAGATTTTTGATTTTTGAGAGCTCTGCTATGCGCAGAGACAATTCGCAGAGAACCACGCAGAGACAAATGCGTTTGGCCTCATTTCGGGTCTCGAAAAAATTTAGAAAAATATCCATAAATTTTTAAATATTATTTTATGAAGCCCTGTAAAAAATCAACTCCAGTGGATATCGATAAGTGTTACTTTTGGATTCGTAGGGGCGAATTGAGCAGTTTCGCCTCTACGAATCCAAAAGTAATACTTATCGACATCCACTGGAGTTGATTTTTTACAGGGCTCCATAAAATAATATTCAAAAATTTATAGATATTTTTCTAGATTTTTTCAGGACCCGAAATGGGGCCAAACGCATTTGTCTCTGCGTGGATCTCTGCAAATTGTCTCTGCTGAAAGTATTTTTGATTTTTGATGGGCTAAAGGCATTCCTAGTTCATGCATGATTGTCAATTAGCTTGTGGTTTGTGTCTTAATTAATTAAGGATGAAAAGAAGTTTGAAAATGATACTTTCGCTGATTTTTGCTCGTCTTGTGTTATATTCTATGAATGTGGGTCCAAATTTTACACTATTCGTTCATGGTGTTTCTCCTTCAATTTTGGGACGCTCCAAATGTCGTGTTGGGGTCCGTTTTTGAGAATTATCTCCCAATCATCAAGAAAATGATCGCACAGTTACTAGTTGATATACTGCAATAAGCGTAATTGCCTTGTCAAATGAAATCCGATTGATCATAAATTTTACTGAGAGTTTCATAATAATAAGAATGAATTTTTTTATGGTCAGATGGAAAAAATTCAAATCTAATTTCAGCAATTCAAACACAACACCTTTTGGCAATTCTGTGTTAAACAAAAATGGCGAATGAGTCATGTTTTGTACGAAACTTGACAAGTAGCTCGATCAGGAACATATACAATCACTATTCATGATGGAAAGGATTTGATCTGGGACTTACGCGTTCAAATCGTCCAATATTATCTAGTGCTACCAAAAGTCGACCAACGATCCAACGGTCCAATGTCCTCCAACTTGGTATAACGGATGATATAGCAGACCTCTCAAGTGTGATATCAAACGGCTGCTCGGGCCTGGTTTTAAACCGTTAAAGGAAAGGAGAGGACTCAGCTTGCCTGTAACCGTAACCCTGTCCCTGATCATTTTGATTACATATCCAAACTCGTCTCATTCACGAAAGATCCTAATCAAAATTGAAAACTCATAACCACAATCAACAAATTTGCACCACTCCTCGTCGAAATCTCAATTGAAGTACATTGTTTAAAAAAATACTCCCCCCGTCCCATTTTCTTGGCCCATAATTCCATCTTTTGTTATCCCATTTTATTTGTCCATTTTGATTTTTCAATGGATATCATTGAGTTCTTTTCCTATTTTGCCTTTTTCCCTCCAAGTCACAATCAACTTTTAAAAAAAATGGAATTCAAATTGAAAACTGCATAACAAAAACTCCTGCCTTTTTAAGAGCCTTCTAGAAAGTTTTTTGCTTTTGTTTTGAGCAAAGAATTTGTTGCCGCCAATAATTTCCCACAAATCTCGTGTATTTTAGGAAATTCATTTCTTTTTAATTTGTAATCATGGTGTTCCTAAAATGGTTGGAATTCCCAAAAAAACCCATACATTTTGGAATGGAGGGAGTATTTTGTACCCATCGTATTCACGAACGTACCCTGTTTCCTTCGTTTGAGCAATATTACACCAAGATTTTCATTTGGCAGGCTTCTGAAATTACTCAATTTCACAAACGACCCTTCCTCCATTAATTTAGCTTCATCTATTGCCTTAACCATTTAATTTCCAATTTCAGAGACCAAGAACTGGTATGATTTTGATTTGGAGTATGATTCAAAAAGAGGGACAAATTGGGGAGAGGATGAGGAGAGAGAATGGGAAATGGGGCCAGGAAGGGAATTGGTGACGGAGTGCACACCGAAGGTGTTTAATTGATAATTTTCGATGCACAGATATTGACTTGAAAGATTGGAGGCCTTTTTGAAAAATTTTCATGCATCTATGCGTCCACCTAATCATAGTAAACCCGCGTGTAGTCCATGTCACTTATTCCGCTAGTTGTTACGGAGGGGTGATGAGAGAGGGCGAAATTGATGAGTTTTTTAATAGTTGAGATGTTTATGTGACATTTATTAAAGATCACATATTCATGCGTGATTTTGGTAAAATGTCAGGGGTCTACCATGAAATAGGTTCAAAATCTGGGGTACATTTGATACCTATAGTTTGGCTCCATTTTATTTTTTGTCTATACTAACTCAAACATCAGTACATAATATTATTTGGGCCATAAACTTATTTTGAGTCTAAAAACATAAATTCATTCTACTAACTGTAAAAATAACTCAAGCGTGATTTCCACCATCTAAGACAACCTTCTTCATGATGTCACGTCCTTT
>BPLS01009715.1:0-10778 GCA_019656275.1 Rhododendron kiyosumense | reverse complement strand
AGAAATAAGCTTTGGAGTTTGGTGGTTTATTTAACATAACGTCTGTAGGCCATACTTCTACCTTATTTTTGGCATTGAACAGTAGTTTGTATGTAGGATCCTTAATAAGCTAAGCCATTTAACTAATTCTTTAATCTGCTGCATAATTATTAAGCATTATGCATTCTTTATAACCATCCAATATATCGTTTCTGAATGCATCCAGATTCTGTTCGCACCCGTACCTTACTTGATCTAGGTTTTCCCTACATGTCTGTATTGTAAAATAACCGGTACTCATGGCAAATAAACCTACATATGGTGCACAAATATAAACAAACATACAAATGAGTTAATTTTTTTGATATCTCAGATATCCGAGCCAGCTTAAGCGCACCCTTGGGCCCAATCTCACTGCCCATTGGCAGAGAGCCCAATTAAAGGATGGACGGGCCCCAAAATAGTTCATAGCTCCTCAAGTTCATAGCAAACTCAGAGGTTTCGAACCTGAGACCTTAGGACGGAACAGAGCCCTAAGTCTTAGGCCTTGAGCACGTAAATAAGTTTATTTTGTGGTGATTACCTTGAAAACAGGACCAAATCCGCCTTGGCCGAGCTTGTGATCAGGGTGGAAATCTTTGGTGGCGGAAGCTAGGGTTGCGAAGGAGAATTGCTTCTGCTCCCGTGCAGCGATCTGCTCCAACTCCTGCTCGTGGTTTTCGTCTGGTTTCATCGATTACAGACCCGCCAAACACAAAAACGAAAATAAAAACAAAAACAAAATCAGAGTTAGAACCCAAAAAAAAGAGACAAAAAGAAAAAAAAGCCCAATTACAGAAAAATAAAAAAGCATCAGGAAAACATGTTAGTAACAGGGAAGAAAACAATTGTAGTAGTAGTACAAGTAAGCACCTTTGGAAGATCTGAAAGGCCTGAGGAGGGTTTGTATGAAGTTGTTGCCTGGTTTGAACATTATAATCCCATAATAACGAGAGATTGAATTGTATGGGGAGTTAATTTGATTTCGTCGTCGTACTCCTGCGTTTTCCCTGCGCGTTCGTTAGGTGATGGTTTTGGGGGAAAACGACAGTATTGCTTGTTTGTTGTATTTCGGTTTTGACCGGTGGAAAAGGAGCGAAACCAATGACAAGAAGTACTGGTATTTTGATTTCGTCATCGATGAGGCAGGCTGACTCGCTGGGCTTAAGTGGAGGGGCCACCCACTCCTCATCCTCCCAGTCCCAGGTACCCATTGTATCACGGCACTCTCACCGTGTGGACTTCGGGACCCTTCGGAGGTCTCTCCTGGCAAAAACAGTCCAGGCCCCAGTTTGATAACTACCTCCCAAGGAAATTTTCAATCCAACGGTCTTCTCTCACATGGTATGAGACTTACATATATATGAAGAAGCCTGCATTATATGAGGAGATGTTATAAATAACCGTGACATTAAAGGTTTTTTCCGTACCTTCATGTCGTGGAGAATTATCCGGTAATCTTGAGGCATGGACATGTGACGCCCAATACTCTCTTCTACCATATATTTACCGAGTCCTGCAAAAGTCTATAAGGGGAGATTCAATGCCATATACGGTTAAGTATTAAGTATTGTGTCCTGAAATTTTTTGTTGTTCTCCTTAATTTTTGGACATTTTGACCTTATTAAAAAAGAATTCGTATTTGTTAGTTTTCGCGCCAAACTTTTATGCTTTATCTAAAATATTTTCAAAAATATTTGGATAAAAATTATAAATTTTCACTTAAAATTTTTAATAAAGCAAAACTTAAAAAGCACAAAAAGCTCCTCAAAAAGCTAATGAGAACAACACTATACTAGAGATTTGGAAAGGGTGCTGGGGCAGTGGCGGAGACAGTTTGTGACTAGTAGGGGCACGAGCCCCCTACTGCAATTTTCAATAATTTTAGTTTTACCTTTAAATTATTAAGGCCATGATAATTTGTATCAAAAAATTATACACATTTTCTCTCCTATAAATAGTTACATCTCAAGTATCTTTGTCAAGTTTTTTTTAAAAAAAAATCTCTTTCACATGTTTATTGTCCATAAAGACTGTATGCATATTGTAGCAAATTTTACATTTTAAGTTCATATTTCTATATTATGATTGTTTATGTACTGTTACTAGTAAAATATAAAAAATTCTAAGACCATGTTAAATGATGCCCCAAAGAGTTAAATTTTTGGCTACACCATTGTGTTGGGGCACAATATAGCGATGTCTCATGACTACTTTGACCCTGTTCATTTTGGGATTTTGGATTTGAATTTGTAGATAATAAGTGTAGAGATGAATAGAATAATGATTAAAAATATGAGTAATGATTAAAAAGAGATAGAAAAAAGAAGAAGAGTAATAATAGAAACAAATAAAATAATAGGGGTCTATAATGTTGAATCCCCCCAGATTTGGAGCAGGTGTCTTTTTCATAATCGTATTGTGGGTCTATAATGTCCAATGACTATACTGCCCATAAAATTTTAGGTAGATCACGAAAATATCCCTGTGATGTGATAAAATATGATGGTCGACTCTCACTGACCTTCAATGTACTCCTTCCATCCTAAAATGTTTGTCTGATTTGCAAAATGAGAACTCAAAAATAATGCATTTCTTGTAAGAAAAAAATTATTTTATTTTTTCATAAATTAAAAGAACTCTACGATATCTAGTGAATTGTTGAAAAAATTTTAAATTTTTCTTGCAAAAATTGTATTATTTTTATGTCCTATTTTTGCGGATCGAACAAATATAATGGGACAGATGGAGTAGAAGTTTAGGTCATTTTGTAGGGAAAAATGGGTTTTGATTATGAAACTATTATTGGTTGACCCGCATTTATTTTTTTAGAAGACTTTTGATTTCCCATGGATTGTTGCTGTCAAATGATATGATACTTCATTGATAATATTGAAGAAAATAGTACATTGAACAGGAAACTATCCCAAGAGAGGGGATATAACAACTACAAAGGAGATCTAAATACCATGCTGTTTACATCCTGAAAAGTGCCACCCAATGAAAAAATTCCACGTGGCCCCGAACGGTACGGCGGTTATATGAAGCTTGTCCCCGTCGAAGTGTCAATTACAGAGGATTGCGAGAATTAAGGGAAGTACTATTTTAATGACAAACGGTGTCGTTTTAAGGTGAACCGGTGTCGTTTGAGTAACAATTAAACGCTGGTTTGGGAGGTTATTGGATCTAACCGTTGATTTGAACTTTACGATCATCGAACGGTGTCCTCATTGCCCTGTTTTATAACTGAAATTAGATGCAATTGCAGGGAATCATTCGGAAGGCCAGACGTGTTGTATTAATTCACGTTGCTTGAAAATAGGAATCACGATCCAGGGAGTGGCCACGAATACCATGATCGAAGCAAGCAGGGGAAGAAGGAGTTCTGAAAATATCAACGTAACCGTTCGAAAGCCCTCTCAACCGTTTTATGTGGCCAACGTGGGTATCAATCGAAGACGTGGAGATCGAAGGCAGACCCTGTGTCTATAAATAAAGAAGTAAAGTGAAGAGAGAAGCCCCCACAAAAATTCATATCATCTGACAACTCATACAAAATGATTGCTCAGAGATCTATCTTAGATTATTTTTTAGTTTAAAGTAGGATCTTTTTGTAAGTTGAAGGCTTATTTGCATGTAAGATTGCTTTCGATTAAATTCAAGTTCTCTTATTTTCTTGTAAGCTCTTTTCTTACCAAAGAATAGTCGTTTGTAAGTCCACTTTTGATTAAATTCAGTGTGCTTATTTTACTGTATTGTTCTTAGAAGAGTCTTAAGAGTGCTTGTATACAAGTTAATCTTTGATTAAATTCAGGTTTGCTTGTGTTCAATCATCTTTTCTGATTCGAAGCGCGTCAATCCTTTATTTGGTTGATACCTTAAGGAAAAATCCTCTTAGTTGAGGTAATCGAACGGATAACACAATTGCCTGATTGAGATTAGTTATTTCAAATCAATTTGAAAAGAGTAATTTCATCTTTGAAGTTATTTCTTTTCTGGCACGCCCGCACACAATCATTTGCCATTTGATTGAGCTAATTCAGCCCAAACACATGCAAAACATCCAGGACCTCACATAACCAAATGCGCAAAATAAATAGAGCATATTTCCAATCAACGCAACACTAGACAAGTGACCAACAAAACCAAACAAAACACCCACATAGGGATGAGGGAAGCCCCCTCAACCGGAGAGAAAACAGGAAGAAACGAAAACATCAACAAATCAAAAAACCAACAACAGACCGACACCCCTAAATTCAACCGCCTAGAAATGTCAATCAAGATTGTAGCCCGGAACCTCAATCACCACAGCAACCACACCCCACTGTATAATGACATCAACTGCTACCTTCGTCCCAAGAAACTGCGACCTCGTCAGGGCGCAAATCTATGCGCCGCCAAGAGCGACGAGGAAGGGGCCGGCTTGATAACAACGATAAAACTACATGAAGATCGGATAGAAAAACACACGGTGAGAAAGATCGGAATGAGGAGCACGTAGGCGGACTGCCCTGATGAGGAAGATCGAAAGAAGCCTCTATCATTTGGCATCAGCATTCCACAGACAAGATCGACGTCGGAGCACGCCGAGTTTAGGGGGAGAGATTTGGAGTAGAGAGAGAGGGGACAGGGGGGGCGGGGGGTCCCTCCCCAAGAAAAATCCTATTCTCTGAAACTCATAAAGAGAGAGAAAGAAGTGATGACTTCAAGATAGTTGGTTTTGTGCGGGTGATTTCCCATGGATTGCTCTATACTCCATTTGTCTATATAAAGATATTTGCGAAATTAGAAAAAGGCGTACTTGAGAATTGATAAAAGAAAATGAAAATATGATCTGTCTGGAAGATCGATCTCAATAGTTCTTGAAGAACTAATTATGTATACGTATTGTGTTCAATATTTGTTTTACTTTCATGTAAGGTTCTTTAATATTTCAAGGTTTTTTGTTTCTTAATGTTGGATCGCTTTCCATCATCTCTTCTAAAACCAATTGGTGGTAGGAAATGTTTCGCATCCACAAGTTTGTTTTAAGAGTGGTCGCAAAGAGTGACATTGTGTAACCAAATCCATGAGATACTGCGGGCCCAACAATCCCTCCCTCATGATGACGCTCCCGCGACTCGAACCCATGACTTTTTGAATCTGATACCACTTGTTAGACCACTTTCCACCATCTCTCTTAAAACCAATGGTGGTAGAAAGAGTTTCAATTAAGTTTTTGAAGACATTTGACATCGCACCTGCAAGTCTGTTTTCAGAGTGATCGCAGAAAGTGGCATTTTATAACCAAATCCATGGGCCAATCCGAGCCCAACAGTTAACTTTGAGGCAAAATTGAAGTGGGTCTGACACATTATTTGGGATGGTCCAAGAGTGAAATTTGTTCACTATCCTAAGGAAATTAAAATGGTGCAAGTACTTGGTCAAAAGAATTTATGGAGTGAGAGAGATTTAGCTCGAAAGAAGTCCATTTGAGCATGAGTAAGAGGAACTTTACTTCCACGTGGGAAAGTTGGAAGAATCGTAGAGGGCTTACACAATGTGAGGGAGGGATTGTTGGGCATGATTTACACAATTTGAGGGAGGGATTGTTGGGCATGATGTGCTGATGCTAATCCTTATATAGTCCATTTGAGCACGATGTGCTGATGCTAATCCTAATATATTTTTTGTTTTTTATTTGGAAATTATTTGTGTTTTTTTTAGACGTCATATTATTTCTCTGAAAACAAAGAGTTAATCTTATGGAATGTTTAATCCAAACAAAATAATCTTTATTAGGTCTTTTACCTAAATAAGTCTTTTTCATCAATTGAAATAATTTTCAAAAAGTCAAGACCTACATAATTAATACATACATATACCGGGCGGGCACGGTATGAGTTGGGTCACCTTTGTGCTTGTATTAATTCTTTTTTGGTCAAATCCGCTGGAGTATTTTATTTTCGAAAATAGGCTTTCCCTAATAACCTAATTTTGTACTCATTCGGTTCCGGTCAATAGCATCCTTTTGGATCCGATTAGTTACACTTTTCCGGCGAGCTACAGTCACCAGAGGCGGACTTTACTAAGGGGCACGTGAGGTCACGTGCACCCACACCCCCCCTACTATGTTTTTCAACAAAGGTTTTCTCATGTTTGATTTAGGGGTGCAAAGTATATTTCTCTAAATTATGGATCTTTTTCCGATGATCCAAGACGTGTATGATGTAGTGATTGCCAAATAATTTGTCCACACAAAAAAATCAAGTTGATCAGATACTAATAACAATTTGATAAGAACATTTCGTTTATGCAAAAAATGGTTAGACCATGTATTTTTTATGAGTATAAGTATTTCAATGGAATTGTTTCAATTTAAAATCTAATCAACATAGATTTTTTAATGGATAATTTATATGACAAACCCTATCATATGAACGGTTCGGATTGACAAAGGGAGATATACTTGTGGACAAATTGCACTTGCATAGGATCTTGGTCCTTTGATTAAGTTAGGAAAGAAAAACAGGGTGCTTAAGAAGAATAGAACATTAAAACAAAATTTTGGAAAACGTATTTTATTGCATTACCACTCAAATGAAAAAATCTAGCAGAGAATACACATGCGTGGATATGTTTAAAAACTTTTGGAATGCTGTATGATTTTCCACTTTCCATTCTTAAAAAATAAGTACTTCTTTTCAATTTTCAAACTTAAAAATAATGTATTTATGAAAATAATTTTTTAATTTTTTTACATCGTTCAAAAGATCTAATTGAGATCTATCAAATAAGATCCATATTGCATATTTTTTTAATTTTAATAAATTCATTATTTTTAAGCTTGAAAATAGGTTATTAAAAAATAAATGTTTCTTTTAGAAACCGGAACGGGCTTGTGTTGACGGTGAAATTCTTCAAGATTATGAATAATTATGTGCCTCCACTATAAATAATTTCTTGGTCCGCCACTGACAGTGCAACCCATGACTAGGCTTGCACCTGGTGCGCCCCATGGCTGTTCGATTAATCCGAACAGGGTGCTCGTTCACACCCATTCTCGTTTATGAATTTAGTGCTCCCTCGCCCATTTTTGCCATCCAATTTGAGTATTCCAATGTCCATTCTCAGTCCACATTCGTTCAGTTTCAGTGTCAATTTTGTTCCGAGTTTTTGTGAGAAAGTGCAAACACGTTTTGGTTAGCTGTGCGTTTAGACTGTCGGGCTTCTTCTACACACAATGATCATTGTCTCCTGGGCGGCAAACATCCGAAAATCAAAATTACCAAACGAGGGCAAATTCAATCACAACCTATTTCTCTAGCATTATCAAGTTTCTCAAGCCTTTGGATTTCGGCAGGCTGTGTGAGTTTACTTTTTTTTTTTGACGTTTTCATTAAATATTGACACATAGTTTTCAGTGAGTGTTAATATTCATTGAATTGATTTATTTAAAAACAACAGAAATTAGTATTTAGTTTTTGCGTACTCAGATAAATAATCCAACATTTTTTACTTTTTAAATTTCCGTTGCACCCAAAAAAATGTAACATTATTTTTTGAAGACTTATTTTGTGCAACATTAACCTACATAATCGTGGACAATGACAAATCGAAGAAGCCACTGGGCTAAAAAAGTAAAAACAGCATGAGAGAGAGAGAGCGAGAAATATATGACACTACATAGTCTAAAATTTCAACTGCAAAGATCCTATGTATCACATCCTTTATATGAAAAAATATGTAAATCTATATAAATCTTTCCTTTATCTAAAAGACAGGCATTTTGTCAACTTAGATTTACAGGTTCAACTCTGAGATTTTCGAGACCTTAAGCGATATTAGAAAATGCCTCTCATCTTTTCTATAACCTGTGGCTTAGTAGCAAGTGTGCGTAGCATAGGGTTACGCGCTCGAGTCCTGAAAAGAACGTCTTAAAAGCATTTTTTTGGGGTAAAACTTGAACAATTGTCCACAAAAAAGAAGGAACGAGTGGGGGATCAAACGCATGACCTTATGGTGAGAGAGTAAAGAACTTACCACCAGAACTACACTTGCCAATTTGTAGAAATTTGTATATACATAATATTTAATATATTCCGAGATTTTGGGGCCCTATAGCTGGGCCAAAAATTGGAGGCCCAAGGCGATCATCTGATGGGTCTATTCCCAGGACCGACTCTGTAGATTTATAATGATGATTAAAACACCACTCATGGTTAGGATTTTGTTTAGATTCATCCTCCAAGATAAGATTAGGGGCTGATTGGATTCAGGAAAAGAGAGGGGATGAAATAATAAGGGGGATGAGGACTTGATATAACGTTTTTGGCATGGTTTGGCAAACAAAAGCACAAGCGTATTAAACCATACTGTTGAAAAATGTATGCATAATAATTTGAGGAAAATTACATGTATTACATTTATATATTTACTTTGATGAATGTTGGAAAAAATGATATTATCTATTTTGATGATGTTTCAGCAAATGCTTATCTATCAAAAAGTCTTTTTCGGACTAAATTTTCTAGGCCTTGAAACATTGCATAAAGTGTCTTGGATTCAAAGTTCAAATCTTACAAAGACTTAATGAGCTCAATACATGCTTTAATGGATTTATTGAGAGGAAATTGACGAACCGGTTGACAAGCCGGCTGTCTGAACAGAAGGGTGTGATACCTAGAGACCATCGGCTGACAGACCTGGTGACACACCGAACGACCGAACGGTCGACCACCCGGCCGACTGGTCAGAGTAATTTCTGCTGATCAATAAAGTTCCAACGGCTATATTTTCCTCTCCTCAACTCTCCAACGGCTCCATCAATTTACAAATGGTTAGTAGGAGATTGGATGGCTATATAAGGGTGTTCAAGAACTCATTGATGAGTGGGGATTCAAGCTACAACATTCCATATCACCCCAAGCAAATTCTCCAAAGATCAAGCCAACACTTTCATATCTATCTTGAGAGAGATTTTGTATAAGTTGAGAGCTTCCACTTTCATATCTACCTTGCGAGGTTATTGTTATTTGAGAGCTTCAAATTTCTCCACATGTAATTCCTAAGTGAATGTTTTAGTTGAACACTTGAAAGTTTAAAAGACCAAATTCGAATTTGAATTTGGGTGTTATTGTTTTTGAGAGGTTTTCGGAGAAAACTCTTGCGGTTGCACTAGCTCCTCGGGAAAGATAGGGGATAAGGTCATTGTAAGCACCCGCAAGTCTTACTGCTTGTAATCTTTTTGAAGATTAAAGAAACCTTCAAGTAATTGCTTGAGGAGAAGTGGACTAGGCCGGACCGTGGACAAATCCAGGCCGAACCACTATAATTGGGTTCTGTCTCTCTAACTCTCTCTCTTTTATTTGCTCATATTGTTTTGATTAAAAGATTGTTAGAGATAATCTTTATTGGCATTTCTATGGATTGATTTTGAGGTGTTCATATTTTATACCCCCTCTTCATCCCCTCTTCCTTCATTTGAAATACAAAATAACTAATTATTATCTCCTTTTATTCCTTGTCCAAATCAATTAGTATTTTATTCTTTTTTTTTAATACCTCATCAAAAGTACCTTTTTATCCACCATCTATAAAAGTTATATCAACGTAAGCCCACCCTCTATAAACATAATACATCAATTCATAAAAAAATACCTCCAAAACTCATCTCGTATCTAATTGAGCCCTAAATTTAATTAACCCACTCAGATGTCAATCCAGTTTTAAAAACTATATTTGGACAAACACTTTATTTGGGATGTTTAAGAAATGTCGACTTTTTCTTACTATATATAAACTAGTCAAGTAAAACAAATTATTTTTGTTTGGGTGCCCGTAAATGTGGAAGGCGGGCCTATCTGTTTTTACCTTTTTGATTAAATTTTATTCTGCACGTCGAAAAAGGCTTTGAATTTGCCAACCAATTTAGTCTATACTCAGCGAAACACTCTTGACAAGTGCAATAGCCTAACCAAACGCAACGAGAGATGGTGCTGTGCGCTTGTGCGGATGGTTTACTATCCATTTTGAGCACTATTCGCATTGTCTGTTCGGTAATCCGATAATCATTTTACCTAGTCAAGACTCCCAAAATCTACCCATAGCAGCCTCAATGCTTACCTCAACAATTTACATCTTGTTACAGTTCCTCGCCTAAACCAACGAGGCAGTACTGTTCATTCAATACCTGTATTTTATTATTAGTTTTTCCTCTCTCATTTCACATCAGACCACATATTTCTCACAAGGGGAAATACATTTTATTGATGTAGAGAGGAAAATTAAAGAGGTTGGTGGAGGCCAATGTACCAAAAGCTATTTAAAGTACAAAATAACACTTTTAGACTAATTATTTTGCCTACGATTGTTGTACTTGCTCTGAAGGAATTTTTCTGTGATTGCACAGTGTGGTATTAGTCATTAAATAAAAAATGGGTATTCTATGAGCCATTGGATCAAAACTTCACACAAAAAGTAAGGTGAAATTCCTAAAAACAAGGAAGTTTTGTGATTTTTCTTTCAAAAAATTGTAGTTTTACTTACCGCAAAAAATGACTATCTCTATTATAAAACACAATGGTGTGGGAACAAATTGTTAAAACGGCTGAGATTGATTTGATCCAAAGGCTGTAGTGCATCCTCCCACTTTCCGGGTAAGTACACATGATTTTCACCTAAATCACACAACTGTCATCCCCTTCCAACAAGGATATGTAGTGCTATAGACACGGGTTAGCACTAGTACATACTATGTTTTATGACCAAACTTACCA
>BPLS01009701.1:0-12009 GCA_019656275.1 Rhododendron kiyosumense | reverse complement strand
CGAAAAGAAGTCACTTACAGTCATAGCTTTTTGTTTGTCCCCACACTGAAAGCACTAAAACGACAAGGACCATTGACGGGCACTATGTTGTGCATATTTTTATCCATAAATTCTATTTTGTTAGCCTTATTCAATAATATTTTGGAGCTAACCACAGTTGTCAATTGAGGCTTCCATGAACCTTTCATAGATTGCAAACATAGGCTTCCTTGATGTTTTTTTCAACTGGTTTTGTTTGTTTTCTTCAAAGTGTGATACGCTAGCATAATAAGCATGAATAGTTCATTTTTGTGTAATCGAAGCAATGCCATCGATGGTGTGTTACATTTATGGTCAGTGCAAAACCTTGAAGATAATCTGAAGCTTTCTATTGTAACAACATGCAAGTATGTAATGCAACAATGTTTCTGTTCCTTGATTTACTTTCTTTTGTATCTCCCGGCAGCTAAACAAAGTTGTTAATAGCGGATCAAGGAGGGCAGGAATAATTGGTGATAGGGGCTCTAGAGAAAGTGAGTATGACTATCACAGATTTAATTTATATAAGCATGTCCATGTCTTGCAATGCATTGTTCTTGAGACCCATTCTCTTTGAAAGGGAATCAACATTCTATCTCCTCCATTGAGTTTACTCAATCGAACTCCTATTGGTGTTTTTAAGCCAATTAGCTATATTAGAGACTTAGCTCTTATTACATCGGTCTTCCAGTGTTTTGGAAAATCATCATGCTCGTAATTTATCTTTTTGTTTGTTAATTGAGGTTGAACGACACCATATTTACATTATTTTTCCTGCTGGATGACTTACTATTGCATTCGTATCACATTTTGAAGTTGCCTATTACATGCAATATTATGAAAACAGGGGAATAAAAAAAAGGGATCCTGAACTAAATATGTTATAACAGGGGAATACAAAAATGGGATCCTGAACTAAATATGTTATGAGGGTATTTTTTTTTTAAGATTTTGATATTGTTTTCAAGAACCTCTGCATGGACATCTTATTTGTTCCCTTTTTCTTAAGGCATTTTGCACTAAGGATGTTTGAAAGGTTGGAAAATATATGCGGATATGAGTTTTAGATTGGAAGTACATAGGTTTTCAAACCATTAAGGTAGAACATTTCTATGTTGTGTTAAACAGCATATAGGGTTGGGTTTATATGAAACGCTCCATCAAACTTGATTTGTGAACATGTTTCAAAATCAGAAACAAACTTGACAGTGCTTTTCATTCGAATGAAGTATTATGTTTCTAGAATCTGGACCATTAGTGTAGGACGTGATCTATCACATTTTTCTAGCAACATCCTTTAAGATAGAATAGGTTGAACCAAAGGTTGTCAATATTTATGGACTGAGCTAGGACCTATTGTCAGAACTTACATGAATCCTTTTCTTATTATGATGACTTTTTTTTTTTGAACGTCAAATAAAATGAGGCTTAATTAGGTTGAGTTATGAATGATACTAGTTGCATGTACAACCAATTGCAGCCAATGGGTATACTGATCCGATGCTATACCATTAGTGAAAGGAAGGTTGAGTTCAGTTGAGTATTCATATTGCACGAAACAAGAATAGCACTATCAGTTTGCGTCCATCACTTTCGACAGGTTTCTAAGTCATTGCATTTTTTGTGGTTTATGTTTTGTGAGTGGTTAAGCAAAATCTCAACACCCTCTGGCTCTGTTTAGATCTCGGGTTGTGGAGTAGCAAAAGAAAGGGACTTTATGAGGTCTTTAATATGGTGCAAAGAAATTTTAAAAAATATGCGCGGAAGTAATTTTTTTTGGCTCAAAATTGCATGTCTTTTCGTAGGGGTTTCGTAGGGGTCCAAAAATTTGGGACAGAGGGAGTAGCAGTGTAGTACTAATTTCGGTATGCTTTGTATGCATAATTGTATGCGTTTGATATTGGGGTGTGTGTGTGTTCATAAGAAAAGCACACTAGGGAGTTATGAATTGAATTAGATGTAGATTGTTGCAAGAGTGTTGCTTTTCCCCCCACCCCATACTTTGTGCTTCCTACAGACTCTTACCAACTTTCATAAGAAAATTCATGGGTGATCATCGAGTTTAATGATAGGAGGAAGAGAAGCCCTCATGAGTTTAATAGAGAAAAGAATAGTGGTATACTGAAAATTGTTGTCTGTTTGCAATATCTAAGGTCTTCAGGTGTTAAGAATGATGTATCAATCTAATTCTCTTTGAAATCACCGTTGAATCTTTACGAGGAGATTATTCATATGCCAAGTTGCCAACTGCTCAAATGACCAAAATAGTAATACTAATCTCGTCTCATAATTAGTAATTTCTTTCATAGGAGGCCCTTATGGGCCTAGAATTTGCGAAATAGCAATGTCGTCATCCCATTTTATTGAATGCAATATATTTGGAGTGAGAAATCAGCGAAAGTTGGATTTCTTGTCCACATGTCCAGGAAATCAAATGATAACAGGGAGTTTGTTGTGTGCTTCCTTACATTCGTAAGCCTTTTGCCAACTGTAGAGAAGCCTTGCTGTCATTTTACCAGATAAGCAAGAGAGATGTGGAATGACATTTCACTTTTTACAATGCATCTTCTTATTGGTGTGGCACTTTGGTTATGCACCGATTCAAGAAAATATACACCTAACAGGAAATACTGATGTTGCTGTTTCTAGTTCTCAGTTTGACGTGGTTCCTCTAGATATTGGCTCTGTTAGTTCATCAGGCAAAAAGATGGTGGGAGAAGAGCCAATCAAGAAAACGGTAGACGTGCCAATCAAGAAAAAGAATCCTGCAGCTGTAAAGATCAGTCCATAGACGCTGGCATGCTTAAACGCAAAAGAGGTTTCGAAAGCAACCTTAGAGGCAAGAAAAAAGTCTAAAATCCTGCAGCCTGTGGTGCAACCGGAAGCTCCTTTTGGCCTTGAAACAGAAAGCAGCTTTGGCAACAGTAGTTGGTGAATGGTCCCGAAGCCCATGAACAATAACCGAAAGCAAGCTAGTAACTAGACGGTGACTGGGTTCTTCTCCTTTGTTAGTTTGGTTAATGGACAGATACTAACCCCCAAATACTATAGTTTTTGATTTGTTAGGTAAGGTGCCAGTAGATGTGGATGTGGATGTGGACAAATACTATAGTTTCAGATCTTCTTTTGTTATGAATGGTGACATCTCATTTAGCTGTTGTCCCATGGTCTCTTAGTTTTGATGGCAGTTATTTCCTAAAGTGTGTAGCTATTGCATTTACAATGAGAAATTAAATGTTAATTTTGCAATTGGTTCGTTGTTTGGAAGATTGATGCTGATGGGCTTAGTGTGATTTTGTATCCCTCCACCTCTTGGTGTGGGTTGTTTATCTTACTTTGGGATTAGTTCAAATCATTTTTGGCTAGTTAAACGGTTTCAATGCTGTCTTGAAATTTTGCATCTTGCCATGAAAGGGAATAGGCAATATGTACTATCTACGCTTAAATTCTGTCTGATGCCATTGTGTTAAGTTGTTCAATAGCAACAAATAATCGTCGGATATGTTTTCCATGTAGTGAAAGCATTTTCACTTGCATCGTATTGCAACAAAGGTTCGAAAATTTTTCGTTTCCCACGCCTATCGTATATAGCAAGCGTATAGTCCAATCTAGGAAGAAGACGGTGATCTTCACGTGGACTTACCGTTGCCGGTGGCAGTTCACAACCTGTCCTCGGCCACTAATGAAATGAATTGCGTGACATGACCTCGCGGTACCCACGCATGTGGTTTATTGGCAAATCATCACGAGTCCTTGCTTTGTTGTCAGTTAACCAAGCATCCATAACAGAAAGCTGTGAATGGCGACGATCATCCTTTTCATCCATCTTACTTGGTAGTCGGAAACAATGAAAACGGGAGTTGTTCGGTAGATCAATAGGTGGGGGGTGTACTAGTGGCACTTGAATTGGTAATCCACCATATTGGTCTATCGATCATTCCACAACTTCTTTGTTTGTGAAAACTCTCATACTTCTTGTTTGAAGTAAACGATGCAGTTCTTGATCTTCTGCCAAACCAAAGGAAGGCCGGATATTCAGATGTTGAATAGGTGGGGGTGTACGTGTATGTGCCTGTGTACGAGAATGAGAACTCTCTCCCTTTTCTAGTCTTCTTCCAAAGGACAGTTTGGATCCATATCGTGATTGTTTTGAATGCTTCATCAATGGCCGAGCAAGTGTGTATATAGACAACTAAATTAGTTGATATGACCTTTCACTGGCCCCCCCTGTCATGTATATGGTGTAACTTATTTTCATACACAGCGCAACTTATTTGCCTTGAGGGGCAACTTAATTTCATAAAAGGAGTGACATATGTAGACTGACAGAGCAAGTGTTTTGAATTGAATTTTCGGTGATTTATCTCTTCATGCATTATTTTTTAACTGAATCTTACAACCAAAATGTTACATGTCCAGACCTTTATCCATGGATAACACACCAAATCGCAAAGCAACTGTCACGGGCCCTAATGCAGAAAAGGGGGAAGGGACCTTTCACTGGCCCCCCTTGTCATGTATATGGTGTAACTTATTTTCGTATAGAGAGCAACTTATTTGCCAGAATGGGCAACTTTATTTTATAGAAAGAGCCACTTAGGTGAATTGACAGAGCAACTGTCACGGGCCCTCCTTATCATGAAAAGGAACCTTTAAATTATTACAAAATTCATTATTTGATGTGCCCTTATGTCCTCTATAAATCACAATACCACCTGGTTGAGAAGTCCATAACCAATTTTCTTTACCCACATTACCTTGTTAGTAAAATTTCATATAAAAAACTCTTCCATATATTCACTCTTCCATATATTCTGAAGTTTTTAATGGAAGATTTAAAAGAAGCTATCAATGCATGTGTTGATGCTGAAAGCCGGTTCGGAGTTGATATCATTAACAACATCCCTCAATGCTACGTGTATGTGCCCGTGTACGAGAACTAGAACTCTCTCCCTTTTCTAGCCTTCTTCCAAAAGGATAGTTTGGATCCATATCGTAATTGTTTTGAATGCTTCATCAATGGCCGAGCAAGTGTGTATATAGACAACTAAATTAGTTGATATGACCTTTCACTGGCCCCCTTTGTCGTGTATTGGTGTAACTTATTTTCATATACATGGCAACATATTTTCTAGATGGGGCAACTTAATTTCATAAAAGGAGCCACATATGAGTACTGACAGAGCAAGTGTCACAGGTAAGAAAACATAAAGGTGATATGACCTTTCACTCGCCCCCCTTGTTGTGTATATGGTGTAACTTATTTTCATACACAAGACAACATATTTTCCAGAAGGGGCAACTTAATTTCATAAAAAGAGCCACATATGAGTACTGACAGAGCAACTGTCACAGGTAAGAAAACATAAAGGTGATATGACTTTTCACTCGCCCACCTTATCGTGTATATGGTGTAACTTATTTTCATACACAGGGCAACATATTTTTCAGAAGGGGCAACTTAATTTCATAAAAGGAGCCACATATGTGGACAGAAAGAGCAACTGTCACGGATAAGAAAACATAAAGTTGATATGACTTTTCACTGCTGCCCCTTGTCGTGTATATGGTGTAACTTATTTTCATACGTAGGGCACCATATTTTCCAGAAGAAGCAACTTAATTTCATAAAAGGAGCCACATATGTGGATTGACAGAGCAACTTATTTGCTAGAATGGGCAACCTTAAGGACATTCATACCAGAGCCAGGTTCAAACCTACTCTCTTTCACCATAAAAGGTAACGCAACTACCGGGGGGAATTTTAACTTTTCACAATTCCATTGTACTTCCATCTGACAAGTTGAGAAAGCAAGAATCGTCCCATCTTTTTCTGTTCTATGGATCTCAGTAACTTTTGAAATGAAGTCCAACTTTATTTGAAAAAGTAATCGTACGATACGATTAGGATACGAGCATAAATCATAGGATACACGCTCCATTCCAATTATCGAACTGGAAATACCAACATCTTACCCAATTAAGGAATGGAATAAACTAGGAGATGAACAAACAAACCCTATGAAGCGAAGAAAGTTGACAATTCAAAGGCTTTAATAGTTAAAATGGCCAACACACCTTTGTAAAGGGACAATCATTCAGTTAGTTAAAATATAGGTCACTACCCTTAATAGTTTAGGGCATACATTCTTATATAGAGAACAACAAAAGTTCTTACATGGAGTAACATTAAGTGACTTAAAGAGCAACTATTATATTTTTAGGAAAAAAAACATGTTACATAACTTGAACAAGAACCACATTTCATACAGACCAACACACCTTTTGTAACACCCACTCATGCAGGACTACGGCCCACCCAACGTGGCATGACACCTGTCACAACCTGCGAAGACCTTAAAAGAAAAAAATAAAATAAACTACAACTCGCAGCGGAGATCAAACGAAAGATTTTATTACATCAAACCCAACAGTTTGTACAACTAATTGCTAACCACATTTTTTACAATTGAACAAGTCCAAAGTACTTGCCTTCCTATTCAACCACACCAACCTTGCAAACCATAGAGTACATAGTTCCAAGTAAAAGATTTACAAGAGCAACCTCTATATACACCTGACAGGCACTGTAGTGGATCGACCTCTAGCTCAACGAGAATCTGCAACCAATAAGGTTACAGGAGAATGTACATTTGCAACATAATAAGAGGAAATACAGTTAAATACTTTAGATGGATCAATGTCAAAACATCCAGCCAATATTAATTTGATAAAACAGTAACCAAAACCTACATAAATTATTATCTCCAACATTTCAATAAACTTCCTCAATTTCCAAATTCATTCCAACAACATATCCAAAAGGACTGCAAATAATCACATCTTTCATTTCCACTCCAATATAGTAGTATATCTTTTCACCAAATGTGCAAACGAGTTGTCTACCTCACGACCAAGAGTTAAGACGGTACCGTGACCTTAGTCACAGGCTCACATATAGCAGCGGTGACAAGAGCCATTCTTTATCACCAATGGTAGGTGCTAGCAAGTTAGATTAGTAATCAACCGAATGGTAAGCACCAACCAAGCTTACCAGCAAACAACAAACAAGTTTGCCAATCCACCAAAAAGCAAGCAACAACCAAGTTTGCAAATAAGAACATTGGCACAAGAGGTATAAAAATAATTCCTTTCAACTCATCAAACAGTTTTGATCTATTTAAGCAACAATTATCTCCAAAATATTCTTAAATCATAATAGGACTTTTCAATCAATAAATATGGTGCCATGGAGTAAGTAGAAAGAGACATTTCAATTTATTATTGAAACTGTACATTCTCACCTTACAAAATGCCGACTCTACTCCCTACAACCAGGAGACGTCACAGTGACGGTCTTTTGATATCCCCACCTAGAAATATAAATAACGCTCCACCGGTCCTTATGATATCCCCACCTAGAAATATGAATAACGCTACACCCATAAGGTTTACAAGCAAAGATGCCCAAAACCAAATGAAATGCATGAAATGCTTTATGAAATCTAGCAATGCTATGCTCTACGAATTTTCTGGAATTTTTGAATGAATTCGGTTGCCACAAGATTTATACCATAAAACTCAGACACATAAATGAAGATTATATCAAAATTTCAGAATTTTCTGACCGTGGGAAGTATTTTTTAAACAGGTATCAATCAGACCCAAAACTCGCAGTGAATTCCAGAGAACAGATTTTTGGCCAAACTTCAAACTGAAATATGCTATTACTCAGGCACAACTAAGGCATGTGGCTTACATATTATTGAAGCTCTATGTGTCTAGTTTCCAACAAAACAAGTGGAATGTGTTTACGAGTTTTCTAGGCTGAGATATAGTCATTTCCGTAAAGTGCAACGGTGCTGTCAGCACAGTGAGTTCTACGATAGTAGCTCAATGTAATAACTCTGAATTTTATTGAATAAAAATTTATTTTATTATTCGAGTTATTTATTTTAATTGCTTGAATTACGTTAATTCTTAAATTTTGCCATAATTGCACTTTGGTCCCTCAAGTTTCAATTCTTGCACTTTAGTCCTACTTAGCAAGCCTTGTTAGCATCTAACCATTCGGTTAGAGTAACTAAACCGAAAAGTTACCTAGTCTTGGCAAAATGACCGTTTTGCCCCTCGTTGGATCTTTTGACCCTTTTGGACCCTAGACTTTAAATTTTAATATTCATTTTCTTTTAATCAAATTGGATTATTTCTTTGACCATTGGACAATAATGGTTAGGGGAACTATTATCCATTGGGTAATAGAATCCCATTTGTTTATATTAAAAAGTAAACTTACTTTATTGTACTTTTGATTATTTTAATATTATTTGTGGCCTAATAACTATTATCCATTGGATAATAGATGTTAGGGGAAGTTTTGTCCATTGGATAAAAGGGGTAAATCTTTCAAAATACTATTGGATCATTAAATTAAACCTTTTCTTTAATCACATGGGAAAGTACCATTATTCTAATTAAAAGTGAATAGTTCCAAAGTACCCTTTTATTATTTCTTTATTGGGATATCACTACTTTTGTACATATATATATATGTGTGTATATATGTATTGTATCTAGTTGCATATTATATTACCTATAGTACCCTAGGGTTATTTATGAGTTGGTGGGCAAATCCTAGCATTGAATCTCCTTGGATTTCAAAAGTACCAAGAAACCCTTTCTTTATTGGATTTTCTTCCAAGGTTATGACACATATGCATACATATATTTATATATTACCTTGCAAGAGAGAGAGGGAGAGAGAGAGAGAGAGAAGCCGAGAGAGAGAGAGAGGAGAGAAAGGAGAGAGAGAGGAAGGAGAGAGGGAAGGAGATTTGATGTGAGTCTTGGCTTGAATTGTGATTGTACTTCAAATCCTTGGGATTTATTTCTTTCCAAATCAAATCCTAATTCTTTTGTACTCCAATATTCACCTAGCAAGCTTCTCAACCCTTTGATCATGTACCATTCTCATCTCAACCCTCCATTTGATCCAAGAATCACACCAAGGTACACCATAGCCATGCAAACCTAGGATTTTCCTTTGATTTCTCCATCAAAGTTGGATTTGATTTGATGTACTTCTTGGAACACCTTGCAACTTCTTAACCCTTTGATCATGTACCATTTCCATCTCAACCATCCATTTGATTCAAGAATCTCACCAAGGTACACAATAGCCATGCAACCCTAGGATTTTCCCTTGATTTATGCTTAAAAGTTGGATTTGTTTTGAGTTAAAAATTGGGGAATGGAGGAGAGAGAGAGGGCCGGCCAAGGAGGGAGAGGGGGCACCCTTTGCCTATAAATAGAGAGCCATTCTCACTTGAAAAATCACACCTCAAAGCAATTGCTCCTCCTTCTCTCTAGAAATTCCAAGTTTCTTTGTTCTTAGTTCAAAACTCTCTTTGTTTTTGTGAGTTCTTGAGCGAAACCACCAAACCACTCCCAAAACCACCCGACGATCCTAAAAGTAGTGTAGTAGTAGTTAGGTAGTTGTTTCTAGGGAAAGTTTTCCAAAACTTTTCCTTTCGAAGCAATCGGAGGGCCGTTACGCTGCCGAAATCAACCCGACGTTCGAACCACCGCCTAGGAGAACGGTAGTTATCCTTATCTATCTAGTAGAAATCCTTACTAGTTTTCAATTGCTTACTTTATTTTTGTAAAGAAGTTGTGATCTTACTTTGAGAATCTCTACTTACTTTTTATGAGCTTAAAAGTGTCTTTGAATGTTGTTTGAAAAGTAAAAATGCATGACTAAGTTGTTTATGGTATTCAAGCATGCTACGTGACTTAGATGTTGTTATTATACTATTTCGAAGTTGGAGTGATGCATGTTGTTTGTAAAAAGTCCCACACGCGGAGTCTCGCATGCAAACGTGACACGAAAACCAAGAAAGTAGAAACATGGCACCTAGGGTGTGTTTAACAAGGTTGTTGTGTTTTCCCGGTTGGAAAATATCTTCGAAACTACGTAATGACTATTTCAAGGGTATTACGTAAGTGTGTGTGTGTGCCAATGGGAACCCGGTGCGGCGGAACCATTGTGAGGATACTCGAGAATCCGGAACGACGGAATCGAGGTTGGGTGTGTATGGCTTGGTTATCCGCGATTTGGAGCCAATGCAATGTGTGCCAATGGGAACCCGGTGCGGCGGAACCATTGTGAGGATACTCGAGAGCCCGGAACGGCGGAATCGAGGTTGGGTGAGTTAAAAAGGTGTTTTTGATAAAGGGTAACAATGAAAAGGTTAACGATGAGTCAAACGCCAACGGTAGTTACAAGCGAATGTAAACATGTTAGCGTTATTGTCTTTATTCCCTGCGTATGTACTTATCATGTGGAAATCGATGTTAGTAAAGTAGGATTATACTACTGAGCTTTCGTAGCTCATGGTGTTGCCTTTGTGGTGACCCTGGCATATTATATGGGTGGCGACGCCGGTATAATATGTCAGATTTGATAGACGAACAGGGCGACCTTTTCACCTTGGAGGCGTACGGAGCTGAAGAACTCGCTAGGTTGGAGGAGTAAGAGGAGCCGTAGAATAGGACCTCTTAGTTTCCTTTTTATTGTCTTTGAACTTCAAATGCTCCTATGTGAGCCGTTTTGTAATAATGAGCAGTGACTCGATATTTCTGTAATAAATTTCTTTCATTAACGTACCTAAAATTTAGGGGCGTTACACTCAATGTCGGATTTTTATAAATTTATGTACTTTGAATAAAATCTTACAATTTTAACACGATAGATTCGACATGTATATAAACCTACAGTTAAAATCTCATAGTTTTTTGAGTTCGAAAATTGGGGTGGAAAATTCATCAAAGTTACCGAAGACAAAACTTCTTAACACTGCTACTTAAGTAAATATATGATACACCCCATAATATATTTACCATGCTAACAAGGGTCAAAAAGATTAACAAGGCCACCAACACCTCCTAAACCATTTAACAACCATTTGATACCAAATTATAAAACTAATAAGGTATTAGACGATACCCAAGGAATACAAATATGTCCATCTTAAGGCCTAGAATTGTCCCCAATCAAACATAAGAGTATAAATATGACATAACTCTTAAAATCGGTTTGAAAACCATGACCATCCTATCGTATTCTGACCATAACTTCTTACTGGTTTAGAAACAGGCCATGATACCACCACCATTAGAAAGTACACCTCCGGTACATGAATTTTGATATAAAATTTGCCTAAACCAGAGTCCAAACGACAAAGTTATGCTTGTCCGAAATTACACACACAACTGCCCAAAATTGCAGATTTTGCACGTCGACCAAACCCGTGGCTAACCCGATACCCGAGCTAAAAGATATGACCATTTTTCCAAAATGTGTCAGTGCAGCAAATACAAAATTTAGTAGGGACACACCAACTTGTAAAATCCGTCAAACTTAGACCATATCACAAAATGACCTGAAATTTGGTAGAGATAATAACATCTCAAAGTTTATCCCTGATTTTTTCCAGATTTTTCACAATGAAGGAACCTAATCAAAATCATCCACAAACTCAGAAATTCTGTGCAGCAAAGCACAATTTCCAGAAGAACAGTTTGTATTCGAAAATTCATTAAAAATCAAATACTAAATACTTTTTAGTAATTCTAACGCCAAAACATCACCAACTTATTAATATTTCAGACTCATAAGGACCCATAATCAGGAGGATCGCTTAACTATAAAAAAATTAATGAAAGACGCAGCTCTGTAAGCTGTCTGCTCAAAAACAGGAATCCGACCACAGCTTGGTTTACGATTTTTATCTTTTTCAACACTTCTCAGAAAATTCTGAAAATGTAACACGATACAATAGACACAATAATGAACCTTCTGTAAAAATACCATAAATTAACAAGCTTTCTAGGTACCTTGAATAATTTCGTGAAGAACAGCCCTGCACCCTAGTTTTTTCCTTCATCTCTCTCTCTCTCTCTCTCTCTCTCTCTCTCTCTCTCGGGATAAGA
>BPLS01009696.1:0-10008 GCA_019656275.1 Rhododendron kiyosumense | reverse complement strand
ATAGGGGACTAAGGCACCAAGATTATACAATCTTGGTTGCCTATCAACACGGTCTACGATGAGTCGCGTAGGAGAAATCAGGAAATCTTGGACACCAACGTTAAATGATTAACGAATTTGATTATGTGATTGTTAGTTGTAAGGTTGGTTGGGTAAGAATTTCCTATTGAGCGTTGTAGCTCATGGTGTTACTTTGTGGTGACCCTGGCATATTATATCGGTGGCGACGCTGGTATAATGTGTCAGACCTTGTAGATGATCAAGATGAACCGTTCACTTGGAGGCGTCCGGAGCTGAGGAGCTGGCTAAGATGAAGAAGCGAGAGGAGCTGTAGTTAGGAAATCTTAGTTTCCTTTCTTTGTTAAATTAATGTACCCTTTGAAGTATTTATGATGTAATAAACTCTCTTTATTATGTAATAAATGCTTCTTAACGTGCCCTAATTTTGGTGGCGTTACATAGGTGTTGAGTTTCCCGTCCAATTCTTGGATGGAAATGGGGGATTGGATGTAGTGACTAACGTTTTGGAAGTTGGAGGGGGAAGTAACTTCAATTGGTAGTTGAAGGGGGAAGTAACTAAAATCAGAATAGTTTGAGGGGAAGTAGATATTTAATCCGCATTGTTAAATAAATTTAAAAGTTACAGATGATTGGACGGTGTCTAGGAAGAAACACCCCACGTAGTAATCATGAAAATAAGTGCATACAAATACTATATATAAATGGGAAACACTACAATACACACTTTTTATTTGAGTGTGTATTATATGTACTTTCAAGATATTATAAATTATAGAGAAAATGTTACGAAATCGTATTGCTAAAACGTTATGAATCGTATAAAGGTTACGAGATACACCAAAATGCTATGAATCATAATAAAAATGTTATGAATCGTATTGCTGAAAAGTTATGATTTCTAGAACAAAAGTTACGAAACACACTAAAATGTTATGAATGAACCATAAAATAAGTGCATATGGTACACCCTTTAAAGGGTGTGTATTGTAGGAGGAATTTTTCAGTGCCGAGCAGGTATTGCCGACGTGGCACCCGCTCGGCATGCCCGAGCCGTCCAATGTATTTTTGGACGGCTCGGATTAAAACAAACTATCTCCTCTCATTCTGACACTTTCTCTCTCCTCTTCTCTCTCCAAATCTAAACTGTCCAAATACCTAAGCTCGGATGGCCGAGCGTACACTACGTGGTACACGCTCAACACTGAATTTTTTTTTTCATATCGTAGACTTTTCCTATATAAATAAGTACATGTATTCAGCTTTATCAGTACAGAATGTAACTAGTACTAGTAATCAATAATTTAACTTGTCGGGGATGTGGGCGGTGGGAAGTACTCCACTAGCATGGACGGCGTGGCTTTGTTGTAAAAAACTTGTCTAGATCGGACCCCCCAGTTTGCCCACTAGAGGAAACTGATTGATCGTTGGAGGACATTTCTGACCGTAAAACATCCATCACGGCCACATCGATTGGTATTAAACTATTAATGGTTCAAATTTTAGAAAAATTATTTTCCGGGAAAATAGTTTCTCCCTGGCCAAGAAAAAACTTTCAACATAATTCCTCAATCAGTCATAATGTTCACCCACACCATTACTACAACGGGAAATTATTCCAAAACCATGTGGTAAATTTTATTTTTTTGGTCGGTCCGACAACCTCGGTGACTGGGAACAAGAATGTAGGGGCCTGTTTGAATGCAGGATAAAAATCCCTGTATTACTTATGAGGGAGATAAAATAGTAAGAGATATTATGTGAGAAGAGTGAAACTCTATTGATGTGACGGAAGATTAAAAAGTAATTAATTTGAATGAGGTATTACAGAAAGAGGATTAAATAGTACTTGATTTGAACGGTGTATAAAATAAGGGATAAGAGCTCGTTTGGATGGGTCTTGTGAAGGGGTATTGGGTTATCCTTAATCCATGGTTTGGGAACAAAAAACAAAGGGGTCTTCCTTTAGCCCCCTCTTCTATAATACCCTTTAGGACCCTGCTAACCACATGTACATTTGTGCTCAGATTTTGTTGTGGGGTCCACCACGGGTCCTAGACAAATGATTCGAGCCGTTTATTAAATGTAAAATATTTTTTCAAGAGTCCTTATAAAAAATTAGCTCAATCTAATACCTATAAGTGCTCAATCCAATCATCTAAATTTTCATTCAGATTTTTGAGTAATGAAAAGTAAGATAATTAGATCAAGCACCTATAGGTATTAGATTGAGTTGATTTTTTACGGGGATCCTTGAAAAAAATATTTTACATTTAATGAATGGCTTGGATCATTTGTATGGAACCCTTGATGGGCCCCTATAACAAAATCTATGCACAATCTGTAAACAAATTGTCTGTGTAGACAGATTTATCGTACCCTTTATCCTAGGGCTTGAGGTGTTATTAGCTAATACCCCTGAAATAAAACCCCCTCCTCTTTCATTTCAACTACAAAACAACTTTATCCCCCCATTTTATCCCTCATTCAAACCAAATACTATTTTATCCTCCCATTTTTAATACCTCATCCAAACCAACTACCATATAATCCCCCATTTATAAACATCACATTAATGTGAGTCATCCTTATTAACCAATACCCCATACTATTTTATCGCCCTTCATAAATAATACCATCAATCTTTATCCCGCATCCAAACAAGCCCTAAGATTGTTTTGTAGTTGAAATGAAAGAGAGATGGAGTATTATTTAATACCACCCCAAAACCTCCCCATAAATAATCCCTCCGTCAGGGGTATTAGGGGTACAAGAGAATCCGGGAAAAATTAATATCCAAGGCAAAATGGATTCTCAAACCAAAGATTAACTATGGGCTCCCAGTCTTAAAAAGGGGGGAATTAATACCCCTTTCCATGCCGGCATCCAAACGACCCCTAGGGATAATGAAAAGGGAGAGTCAAAGGATCTAAGGGGTCGGTTCGTTTGCAATTATTTTATTCCTTAAAATATTTTTTCGTAGGTCTTATAAACGAGGCAAAGAGCTGATTGTTCATGTTTGGTTGGAACAATCACTAGGAAAATGAAACCAAAACTTCATGCTATCAAACTAGAGCTACGAGAAACGAGAATACACAAGTATCAATTATCATGTTTTAAACCGGCACTATGGCACCAAGCGCCGAAGCGGATGTTTTGAAGCGTTCGTTAAGCGAGAAAAGGTTGTGACTTTCTTTATTATGCAAGGAGAATTTTGTGAGAGAATGATTTGCAGCATATATAGTCATGGGAAAACACAAAACCAATTACAATTCACATGCCAATAACAAGGAATTGGCCAAATTAGAGATTTGTTCCTCTCTGGTCTCAGGTTTAAAACCTTCACTTACGATCTTGTCCCAGTTTTACCAGAGCTGCTTGTGAAAGTTAGAGTTTGTCCCCTAGTGAATAGTCAACTTGGAATCACTTAGATGTATGCGTGTGCTGGCCTAGACCATGGATTTAAATATTGGTTGTTACATTGCAGTAAACCCTGATACATTGTTTCTACAAAAAAAATTCATACCCGTATTAACCGGTTCCTAAATACATATCGCTTTGTATGCAATTTTTTGCTTGCTTCACAGCCGCTACGCCAATACCTGCATTGTCGTCAAAAATATTCAATACTCTGCTACCGCTATTAAAACCCATACACCCTAAGCTATCCAAACTAACATTCATATGCTGGATGTGCATGAAATGGTCAAAGCACAAGCAACATGCATAAGTAAAGAAGTTTGCTAGTAGTATATCATTACACTCAGGACAAAACCAGGAAAACTTTATTGATTATGTATCTTGCTCAAACCCGAATTCTACCACAAACCTATGTAACCCCAGCTTTCAATATCCTAAAACTTCACCTTGGCTCAACCTGCTTACGGACACGACTCTAGACAGGGGGATTGAATGATTTTTCCTCTAGACAGACCTAAAAGGAAGAAATAACCATGGTGACAACATTTTCAATCGGTTAACTAGAGTAAAACCCGCGATGTTAACACTTGCCACGAAGTGAATGCATTATACGAGGAGTGATACTTGAATTATGGTTTGCTAATATATTAATTGTTCAGGGATTTATCGTTATGAGGTTTAGAATCACCAGCAGTCGTTGTATCACTGAGGAATGCGTGCAGACAACCGTTAAAGAAGCATCTACATCTTAAAAATATGCATGACAATCCTCAGCTGCACTTCTTTTGGAAACAGTATCGAGACAAAATAAATTATTACACAAATATGTAACTACCAAAAAAATAAACGAACACTTCAAAGCTTTTCATAATGACCTATATTAGAGATTGAGATATATTATGTATTCAACTCTTATCTTTTATAAATATTATTGCTTATAATGGTTTATAATTAGGGCGTCACAAAATCAATCACATTAAAAAGATACATACATTAACCTCCCAGATGAGAGGAATGCATGAGAGAATATTGTTTTGTGCCATGGCAGGATGCGAGCAAATTGACCTTGATGATTTCTGACTTTGAGCCGGGATGCACAGAGGTTGCTAAGACAGCCATTTGAAAGTGTCTAAAAGGATCACCCCTTAAGGATTGCACAAACATTGAGGTTCTTGAGCTCCTGTCCTCCAAATAAACGTCCCTAAGGCGCCTTCCGGTTTGACCACAGCAAATACGAACAACAGATTCATCAGAACTCCCACTGATGATATAGTCCCTTCCATTCAGGTAATATGACCGAGTGTAGTTGTGGGAACTTCCGGTTGGAGGTATCTCAAACTTTGTGTGAAGGCTCCCATCCACTGCCATAAGTTGCTTAACCTGGTAGGCTTAGCTGTTAGCCTCAGTTTTGTAGCATCAAACAACACAATTTTATTTAAAATTGCACTGCATATATAACAGAATATCTAGCTAGAGACTCCTGTATTTGAGAGTTTACAGAGGTTGGAAAAAAAACCTCAATCAAAGGTAGTGTCCAGTCAAAGTCCAAAATAAATGCACGTTTAGTTAGTAATTGTGCAACTAAACTGCAAGAAGAGTAATACTTACAAGCTAAGAAGCACAGACATGGGAACATCTATGGGCATGTGACATGACAATTCTGGATTAGTGGGGATACAGACGTTGGGGACATGGAAAAAAATAAAATAATACCCACTCCGTCCCTTTTTAAGTGTCCACTCCAGATTCGTAATTCCAACTTACTGAGGAAACATCATCGTTACACATTTCATATTATCCTTTACCTCCACTTTCCAAAATTATCCTCCACTTTTACCCATTAACTTTTCAAAATGGACACTTATTCGGGGACAGTCCAAAATCAAATACTGAACTTTTATTTGGGGACGAAGGGAACATACAGATTGCCACATATAATTGTGATTACTTTGATAGAATCTCCGTTTAATTGAAATACCTCATTATCCACCGCTGACACAAGCACGTGATGATCATCGGGAGAGAAGCAAGCCATTACATTCCCTCTTGAGCTTGAAACTGTATAGCAAGGTCGTATTGGATTCTGCCGACAGTCCCACAGCTTGACGTCACGGTCAAAGGATGAAGTAACAAATATGGAAGGAGAATGGTGGGCGAATTTAGCCACATTAATGGGTCCTTCATGCATATCTTTGAATAACTGTAAGCATTTGCCGCTGTTAATGTCATAAATCGCCACATGTTTGGCATTACCGCTTGCAATAAGCTGATCATCTGTCGCATTGACATGAACAGATGTCAGTTGCTCAAAATTGCCAACGGTAACATTACAGGGACTAGCATAGCCATCGGCAATATTCGGTAGTAGATCATTCACGTCGTATAACCTCAAGGCACCATTATCTGAACCAGCAATGAACTGATTATTCAATGCAAAAGGGAGCAGATATTAGCAGGTACCCCATAAAGAAGATCAAAAGGTTTTTCTACCACATTAAATCGAGTTACAAAAAGTAGGAAAAACATTATACATCACATTGGCTTCGAAATATAGTGACTTAAGCAGCCTAAAAATTACTAGTTCTTTTGGGAATTGGGATAACAAGAATTTGCTAAAACAACAAAACATCTAGAGATGGTTGGCATACCTTTGATGGATATGTCTTAAGCCAACATAAGCCCATAACACTGTTTGTAGAGCCAAAGGAAGGGACATAACCAATAATATGCCCGTTTTCATGGTTGATAACGATTATTTCCCCATCCAGAGTTCCAAAAATCATGAGACTAGAGTTTGATGGATGATACTCAAACTGCCTTGGCCGAAGGCTCTTACCTTCATCTTTGGAAATAGGGCAGATATTGGATACTGGATGTAAGAGTGGCCATCCTGAACACCCAAGTTTGGCTGCACAAAGAGACCTGGAATAGAAATATGGACTCTTTCCATAGGAAAATGACTGCCTTGGCCTGGATGAGTATCTATTGTGGCTTGTACTCGCCCCAGTTTCACGCATAAGTAAAATGCTGACAACACTCTCTTTATGCTGTCTTTTATATGGTAATAACTCATAACATTCTGAAAATTTTGCCTTCGCCGTTTCCCTTTCCAGCTCCCTGATTGGCCAGTTATCTAAAACGGCCAAGCGAGGCAATGAGATAATCATGTACACCCTATAATGTTTTTCGAAGCAGATAGGCGAAGGATGATGTGAAACATACTTCCTGAATGTGGTACAGGCATTCTCTGTGCTGCAATTAAGTGCACTAGCAGAAGACTTATTTCCATCTTGAGCACACAATCCGCTAAGAGAAACCTGCCATACAGAGCAGAAGATCCTTAAGCATTAGATAGCTTATTGTGAAGTCACATATTACTTCTTCACATAAGAAACTTTGTTTTAACCTCAATTTGCAGATTAGACATTCCATCCATAACTGGAAGAAGATCAGATGAATGCTCCGGTGAGCCTGTTGTTTGAAGATGGCCTGAAAATTCAACTAAGCAATAATTGGATAACCCGTGATTCAGTCTCACAAAACTAAACAAATATGGATTAAAAAATAGAAAACAAGTACCAAAAGCTCCATTTAAATCCTGAGTGAGAAAAGATAGCACGTTAGCCATCAGGAATTCTAATGGGAACATTTTAGAAAGTCCCAATGTTGCTACCAATTTGTATAACTTTTATGTTGCGTGCTCTGCGGGTATGCGTTGAATATTTCAAACAGGAAAAACTAATTTACATTTAAAACAAAACCAAAGAAAGAAAAAAGAATAAATGAAGTGCCACTATACAAAATTCGATTACCTGAACCAGTTTTGTGACAAACGAGCTGCAGATCCTCTGTTACGCTGCATGACACAGGGGAAGGCCCTGTGCCTTTGCAACATATACAATTTTGAAACCGAAGTTCCACCAATGAAGTTAGTTTTGACAAGGCAGCACTAGTTGTCCACAGATTAGTAACTCCGGTTTCACACATTGAAAGGCGCATCAGATTCGGTAGGCAAGCGAAAGAATCCTTCTGCAAACTAGTAAGAGAAGCACAAAAGTCCAGATTAAGGGTGTGTAAGTGCTTGAAGCTTCCTGATATGTTGAAGTCTCCCATATGAGAAGACCTGAGGTTCAAAACAAGGCAAGACAAATCACCTTTGGAAGGATCCCTGGAGACATCCCAATTCAACAAAGAATTAAGTATGCAGTATCAAGAAACCACCCATATAAACTGAAAGATTGGCAAGATTTTGCCGATTTTCAAGATTAATGCACGGGAATGAGGACCATTAGAACGATTAGTCGATTATGTTATCAAAACAGTGGCACATACCGCAAGAAGTCGTCCATAAGTGATATATCGAGGAGATCACCAATTCGAAGCTTCAAATTAATTGCATCCAACAAAGAAATGACGAAATCTTTGCTTAAGGAGCAGTGTGATGCTTGAGTTATGTCAACTGCATCAATATCTGAGGAGTTGACTTCCACGAATACATCAACAAGTGGAGGGAAATCAGCATCCTTCAGGCAGTCCAATAAAATGGCCATATTGCATTTCTGTTGAGTGGATTTCTGAATCTTTGCCTGAGTGAAGAGGTATCATAAAAGTCAATCATTGGAATAGATTTGTCAACCTCAACAGAGAATACCGCCCAAACTTTCAAGAAGTCAGTAAACAGCCATATTCAAATTCGCCTAATTCTATTAGAGGCAAGTTGGTCTCCTCCATCAAGGACCAGCTCCCCAATGTGCTAAGCATATATGTGTTACACATGTTCATATGTTAGGCATGAGTGAAGCCTCGCCCCTCATGAAGGATAGGAAAGAGCTCATCTGTGAATATGAATATTGGCTCGCAAAGTTTGAACTCGAAGCCTAATTTCCTTTATACCAAATGGTAAAGTGCCATTAAGTATAAGAAACAGTTAGGCTTCATTTGCACCATTTACGAGATGTAACATGAACACGGGATTTCTAAAAAAATGGACAGAAGGACACAATGTGGGAAACGACAAAAATTAATAAAAAAGTGATTATTTTAAACCAGTTGAAACAAAGTAATATGTAGAAGCATGAAACGTCAATACATATATACAAGCGCCATAAATGCATTACATTAACCCAAAATACTTGAAATAATACCAATTGACCCCAAATGAATTTAAAAAAAATTGCATATTTGATCCCCTCTGTGTCCCCCATACATGTCTTTCCATGTCCCCTCTGTGTCCCCCCATTTTCCCCTGGAAAAGCTTAACTAAATTTAATAGACACACCAAGTGGCATATCCCATACGCTTTTTACTGAGTTCCGGCGTGTCGGACACAGATACGACAACCTATAGAAGTGTCCATGCTTCATAGACTATTTAGTAAGTGAAGATTCACATTTCGTTGTGTAAAGAACACATAGCCTGGCATGATACTAACTCAACCATTTCAAATATTTGTTACTACGAAAATCGTAGTAGTCATGAGATGGTGAACCAAGTTAGACATCGATCAATGTGTCATATGGGAGTCCACCCCAGGGGAAATAGCAATGGGTGGTGGGGAATGAAACCCCAAATGAGAACTGAACCCAGGTTATGAGGCTAGTAAGCAAACACCAAACCAATTTGTTGGCCCTTTTTCCTCAAGCTCAAATTTGTACTTGTGACTGCCTATTGAGTAACATTTTCACAATATGTTTACCACTTGGTTTGGGCTCTAGTTGACAACATTTCTATGAACTTGTCTTATCCAAACATTTCAGTGCTTCCTTGCAACTTGTTGACCCAAGACCACTTTAGTTCTTCAAGATTCAATGAGTAGTTGTCCTTCCCCATCATATGATGAGAGTATCAAATAGGAGGGGGGTAGAAAAAGAAACAAGTGAAGCAAAAAAATGGAAAGAGAAAGTAATCATTCATATCTGTGATCGTTTTATTCTCCAGTATAGCTAGGATGAGTAAAACAGAATAATTGAACAACAAAGTAGGACCTCGTAAAACCACGATAAAACTTTTGAGTTCGGCTCCACTTCATGCCGCTTGCAAGAATCAAGATACCTACCAAACAAAATGAATGTGAAGACTTCACAGTGAAATGCAAATTAAGAACACATTAAAGAGAAAATCGATTGCAATATCAAGTTTTATTCTACTAACGTGTAAGAAAGACAGAAATCAGTTAAAAGAAAAGCATTATAGACATACTCCAAACCAATTTCTCTTTGTGAAAAAAAGGTTCATAAGGTTTAAAGACTAGGAAAAAAAAGTCTGGCGATCAATTAAGGAGAAAATGGGAAGGAATCGTTTTTAAACAGTTCGCTTATTTAGCGAACAATATGCAAAATTGCTTCCTTTCTTTTCAAGGGGCTTTCATCACATCACCATCTCCAAGAAAGAGGGGCAAGAACTTCTCATAGTGAATGGAAAAAGGAGGATGCTTTTGGTTTTGACTGTCTGTTACTTTTTCATGATATGTTCCCTTGTTCCAAAAGTTTGTGGAGTGTTAGATGCAGAGCAACAACTAAACCCGTAATTCTTCCAAGTTGCTAGAGCCTAGAAGTAACTTCACAATCTCAA
>BPLS01009614.1:0-11678 GCA_019656275.1 Rhododendron kiyosumense | reverse complement strand
TGTGTAGCAATGTACACCGTCTGTTGCATCCCATTCAAAATTTGGACGGAAAACGCCATCCACCTGAGGGATATTTGAGGTATTTTAGGTGTATGACCCATCCCATGGTTTATGTAGTGGGTCGAATTGTACGTACGATCCTTAAGCGCCCGCCTAACATATCAATAGCCTTAATGAGCTCATTCGTCAAGCGGGCTCATTTGTTAGGCAAGCTCATCCATCAAGCAAGACAAAATCAACATGTCAAATGGACCACATGGCCGAACAAAATCACATTGCTCTATCTGTCGAACCGGATCATATCGGGTCAGTGCCGGCCGATATGACTGAGAAACTTCTCATCCCATGTAACTATTCCCGCTCAATACGCAAAAGTGTGACGTCAATCAAATGACACGTTGTGGTTTAAGAAGCTTCTAAAAGGTTCTTTGGGCACATGCACCTTGTAGGGAGGTGTTCCTGGATAGAGAAAATTAACGCCCGAACACGTACCACCTAGTTAACGAAACAGGTCATACTGCCGATAAGGACGGTGGTCGGCGGAGGAACAAACAAAATGAAAGGTCACTAGAGGGAGCAGTCTGTTCGGCAATGAGATGGCCGAATAGAGGGAGATCCTTTAGAAAGACAGCCTTAAGCAATAAGGCGGTAAGAGTATTCTGGGGAAAAATAAGATCTCGCAGGAACAGGTACCGAATATTCTATTAAGATAAGTAAGGAAAAAGTCCTAATATGGAACGAAAACCATAAGGAGAGGAATCCCTACGTGAGAGGGATATTGGCTGATTGGGAAAGAAGGATCCTCGGGGAGCTAGATTTCCTACATGACATAGGAGACCTAGGGCAGCGAGGATGCTTGGGCAGCAAGAATGCGCATATCTATAAATACGAGGTAAACCTAGAGAAAAAAAGGTATGCAATAGGTTGCATTCCCATTACATTCCTATTGATAATTAGGATTTTTCTTGTACGTGATACTAACTTAGGTATCGGAGGGCCTTTGTCACGAGAGGCAAAGGTGTGCTCACCCCTTGTCTGTTTTACAGATTAGGGCTCCAGCGACGGTACTGGATTCCGGACAGGTAGCACGAGAAGCCGTTGCGTTCCACGTGCTACTACAAGCACCATCAGATTTTTTCCACTTACAATTGGCATCGTCTGTGGGAAAACAAAAGAGTTCTCTTTGAAAAATGACAATGATGGAGGAAGATCCAAAGACAACGCACAATTCAGAAAACCTGTTGGGTGGGGGAGGAGACAAGACCCCACCTGGAGCTCTGAGAAAGCCCGAAGCAAGACATGGGAGGAAGACAGCAAGTAAAGGTAACCCCCTAACCATCCCTGACGGTTCAAAGAATAGAGAGGGAAGGACGACCACAGGGTCCACACAGAGGAGTAAATCTCGTTGTGAAAGAGAGTCAGCTGCACACTCGAGGAGCGTGCACAACAGCGAAGACATCCTTGACAAAAAGAGGCAGGAAATAGAGGAATTCGCTCGTTTGATCAAAAAACAAGAGCACGAAATTCAAGAGTTGAAGCGGATCTGAGAGCATCCTGAGGACTCTGGACTTTCATGAACGAATTCCAGAGGAGATAGGCAGGCCATGGTGGAGTACAAGAAGGCTCTTTCCTGAAGAAGAAGTAGCAGGAGCAGGAGTCATACTCCAAGGCGGAGAAAGCTTCTTCTCAAAAAAGAAAAACCAGGAGTCCAAGCCGAACTCCAAAACAGTGAAGGGCTTCTTCATGAAAAAGAAGGAGCAGGAGCCGAAGTCTTACCCCCAAGCAACAAGGGACCAAAAAGAACCATAGGGACAGGTACGAGAGACCTGATTCCAACTGAGAGAAGAATGAAACTCATAAAACAAATGGGTGAGAGGATGGAACCATGACTGCACGAGAAGCAGCACGAAAAGCCCTCAGCAATATAGCAGCCTCCCTTTTTGCAAAAAAGCTATAGGAAGCCAGGCTACTGAACAGGGTGAAGCATGGCGCATTCATCCTTTATGAGACAAATGCGGACCCCGTGGCCCACATACAATACCACCAATAGGCTATGTTCATGCACGATGGGGACGATGCCATTATGTGCAAGATGTTTCCATCGAGTCTAGGGAAGGTAGCCTTATTTTGGTTCCATAAGTTAGGACTGCATTCCATACGAGGATGGAGGCAGCTAGCCGATGAATTCACTTTAGTTTTTAACAAGCAGGAGAGCCCCAAAGACGTTTGAAAGCCTTTTCACAATGAAGCAGGGAGAAAGTGAGCCGATCAAAGACTATGCGAAGAAATATTGGGAACTTTCAATGAGATTGAAAGTTGTAGCGAGGAGTATGCGATAGCTACCTTCAAAATTGGTCTGCCTATTCAGGGAGAGCTACACCGGTCCTTAAACCCAGTGGCAACATTGGCGAAGTTGATGGAGCGGATCGAACAACATGCCATAATGGAAGACGACATACTCCGAGAGGATGGCAAGGTTGTACCCGAGCAGGCGAAGGGGCCTGTAAAGAAAACGGACAAGCCAGAACCCAAGACGTACAGGGAAAGGAAAAAGTATGGGCAGGCTAAGAAAGAACCATACAAAAAAAACAAGCACCTGACCCCAAGTCTTTCTTTTCGATAACCACGGTTTGGAAATAACCAATCTATAGGATTCTTTATCGAATAAAGAATAGACCCTATGTCAAATGGACCCCAAGATTGGAAGGCGACAAAGATGTGAAATGAGCTACGAGTCAGTACTATGTAGACACCCCAATCTGGACTTTCCGAATTACTTTACTTTGCTTTCTGGTTTTTGTTTCCTCAATGATGACTTACATCAAAAACACCCTGCGAATGATAAGTGGTTGAGCTTTGAGCGTTTTGAAACTCTAATAACCTCCCAGAACCCTACTGGCATGTGCTAGTTGAGAACCAACAGGTCAAACCGCCAGGTGTTGGTCAAATGTTCAAACTTTGACTCTCGCGTTGGTTTGGCTTGCATGCCCCAGTCTGGGACGCGCGCTGGTTAAATTTGTAGCCTACTTTACTTTCCATTAGTGGAAGGTTTCTAGAAGGTTTCAATTTTTGGAAGGTTTCCATTAATGGAGGGTGTTTTCCCTATAAATACCCCCCTCACTCTTTCTTCAAAAGGGTTAGAAAAAAAACAAAGGTTACATGCACACAATCATCCATCAAACTCATCCAAACCTCCATTCAAAGCTCGATCCACTCTTTCAAGCCTAAAACCAAAGGTATAACACCTTGTTTTGCTTTGTTCTGATCCATAAGGGGAGCTGGCAGGGTCAAGGCTGGTAATCAATACCAATCCTGGCCCTAAGGCTAGCAAGTTAAAAAACCGTGTGGACAAGGGACCAGCGCACGCCAGTTGTTAGTACGTGTGCACCACTCCGTGGTTGCGCACACAGATCTTACGTGGGGATTGGGATCTGTTTGGGACAAACCCGCGTATGCAAGTTCGGAACCCCCGTATGCATGTTCAAACCCGCGTGCCCCCACTTTTGGACTAGTGTGCAGATCTTGTGTGGGGTCAGGATCCCTGTTTTATGTTTTATTTTTTGTCTATTCATCACTGTAAGCATGCCTAACAACCAATTTACTGCTTTTCCATATTAAAACTGTTGGCTACCTTTTTAATACTCATTTCTATTCATATGGAATACTCCTGGGATCTTCTGAATATGTCTCAGAACCTAGAAAATGTAAAACCAAGTACTGGTCAGAAGGCTCAAACCTGCGTGCTGCAGTGGTTTACCCATGCACGCAGGTCCTTCTTGGACCAATGGCTGACCTTGCATTGGTAATTAGGCCTTGGCCTCTATTTTTTTCCCCACACTGTTTATGGGGTGTTTTATTCATCTTGTGGCTTTGTAGCCCTTTAAACTGTCACTAAATGTATATAAATTGTCATATAAACTGCTTAGTTTGTCCTAGGTGTGCACTGGTCATTTTCAGAGCCCAGAGGGTTGAAAATAAGAGTTGTGGGCTTAGGCTTACTGGTGTACGCACGTTCTAGTATGGCGTACACAAGTCAAATTAGCATGTAGTGACATGATCAGTGCATGCTGGTTTCTTCCTGCGCACGTCACTCCAAAATAGTGCCTTCCAGTCTGCTTAAAACTCCCACGGGAGTCTATTTTCATCCTATACTAATTGTTTCAATAAGCGAGCATGCCATTTATCACATCCTGCCGACATATTACAGTTTTAATCTCCTTTAACTATTCCCCTACCCTAATTGCCTAAAAATTGATTAATGAGAGAGAATCGCAAATGTTTTACAAATGCCCGAGTAGAGACCGATTTTGGATTGTGCAAGAGGGGTGCCTTAAAACCCTTCTCCTCTCGTAACCTGGCTCCTGAACCTCAGATATCAAGGTGATGACGGACCAATGTATGCCTTTTCAAAATCAAATAATGTAGCAAGTATTTCAAGTTCGGTTCCTTGGGTGGCATACCACAAAAACCCAAGTGGTGACTCTGAATCGAAGCTTTTCATCGCACTTTTCCAAAAGGGCACACCTGATTTTATGCAGAATTTTAGGGGTGTGTGCCCACATGATGACTCTACTAGGGACTTATTGCATTGGTCTATACTTGGAAATTAATACTCTTGAGAACAATCCTTCAAAAGTCTGTCAAAACAGTGAGCTCCATGTTGTTGAAGAACAGAATGATTATTAAATAGGATCCTCGAATCCGACCAATCCCGACTGGGACTTTTCCGATTGTTCACTTGAATAGTTTTCTCCAAGTATCGATTAACAAAAGTGAATCACATTTTAAAAGGCATTTTTCAAACGTTGTGATTCTCTCTCATTAATTGATCTTTTGGCATTCTTCATGTGCATCGATGTTGGCTAGCCCCATTGAGGTGTTTTGGATAACCGGCATAGTTTACTGGAGCTCGGGGTCCTCGAATGCCCAACAACCTTGAGCGATGACAAGTCATTTTACCGTTCGACCATTGCTCTGCAATACGAGTTGTAGCGTGAGGTATATCATGGCTTTGGTCTGAGGAACCCCCTCAAACCAAAACCGACCTTTGCATGTACAAAGCTCTAGAACTCTTCAAACTAAAACAAGTACCCGCAGGTAAGATCTACTTGTATCTAACCCCCATATATTGTCTACGTGTTACTGTTTTCCCTATCGCATGCACTGTACATACATACCATTCTACGTAGGAGCATGATCGAGCAGCTTCTAGGTTGTCTCTTGTTCAAGTCTATCTTATAATCATTAGGACGCTGCTATGGCCCGATGAAGAGTCGTGCATCTCGATGGTGCAAGTTATCAAATTTCAAAGTCCTTGAATCAACGAGACTTTGGGAAATCCAAACTTCCTTAGTCCTTGTCTAACGCTCGATCAAGGTTTCAAACAAAAAACAAGGAACAATTGAGAGAATGTCGTGATACTTACACCACCCAGGTTAAATGCTATCACTTACACCGCTCGGGCTCTGGCACAGTGCTGCTTACGCTGCCTTGGTTCCAGTATCACGTCATCTACATCGAGTTTGTTCTGAATCCAAAAGTTGAAACTTCAAGAATGGAATAGTTAAAGGCTTAGACAATTTTGACATCTCTTAGTGTTAGTCGATTCAAACAGGATACATCATCGAAAAGAATTTCGAGGATTCTGGCAGCATCCTAACATCATGAGACAGACTTGCCTTTAGCAGTAAAGTCGAGCCTCCTTTATTCTATATCTAGCCTTTGGGTATTCTTGTATCTAAGTTCTAGTAAACTCCTTACGTGGTCTCCAATGGTTTTTGATAAGGAGATTGGCTCTGATCTTACAAACGGGATTTAACCTAACTGACACGACTTACCCGTGGTTGTTGGAGCCCTTGGTACAAGCATGTCACGAGTGAGGTTTAGGGCTGAGGTTGGTCTTGTAGAGTCTAGTTCAACACTGATGACGACGTGTACATTGCTTTCTTTCAAATAAATTGTTGCAAGGACACTTTTTGAGCCTCTAATTGCTTTACTGTCTAGTTTTGAGATATTGCACCGTCAAAGAAAGTACCAAAAAGAAGAGCCAAGCCTGCTTGGGAACATTCACCGGGTCCATATAGAAGAAGACTTGCTAGGTTTGCTCCTTAGTCAGTCACCACGGAAGCTCTGGCTTTTTCACCATCAAGGGCAGATTCACCGCCGTCTACACTGCACAAGACACCTCCATCCTTTCCTTCCTTGATGTCATCAACTCCTTCTTAAGCATTCGTCATGGCTGATGCTCCGCAAAACCAAGCTGCTATTCTGGCGGGCCTTCAGCATAACATGGGCATCATGCAGTAAAGGGTTGATTAGGCTAAGGCTTCTATGGCCAATTTGCATGCACTGATACATGAGTGACTCCCACCAGGAGTTGAGGTAAAAGCTGAGGAGGTGAGAGCCAATCCCGAGGTTGAAGTTCAAATTCCTCACCCTGAAAGAGCTGTTCCCAATCTTGAAATGGCAGCTCTGATAGCCAAGATGGCCAAGCTTGAGGAGACTGTCTCCAAATCTGAAAAACTAGGGGCTGGCTGTTTGGACATTGACTGGCTCTACCTCTTTCCAAATGCTAAACTACCTGAAAGGTTTAAGATGCTGGACTTCACAAAGTTCGATGGAACCAGTGACCCAAAAACGCATCTGTTAGGTTTTCATGGTGCTATGAAGCTGCTGGCGGTCTTAGAAGATGCAATGGCTCAGATGTTCCCGCAAACACTCTTTTGTCTAGCTTTCTAGTGGTTTCTGTCTCTCGATGTCTCCAAAAGGACTTGGGAAGACACAGGGGCTGCCTTTGTCTCATAGTACAACTACAACTCTTAGCTCAAGATGACTACTCGAGAGTTGGAGTCTACAAAGATGGAAGCAAATGAGTCCTTTGCTGATTTTATCAAGAGGTGGAGGAGCAAGGCCGCCTTGATAACTAATCGCCCGAGCGAAAGGGATCAGATCCGTATTATCTCTTGAAACCTGCAACCCGATTATGCCAAGAACCTTGTGTTGGTTCAAGCGACTGCCAACTTTAAGACTTTCTTTAAGTTTGGCTTGGCTATTGAGGAGGCGCTACAAACTGGAGTCCTGCCAAGAGAAGAGTCCTTTTCTTCCTCTACTCAAAAGTAGAGCCGCGGCCCTATTCCAGGGAATAGTAGACATTATTTGGTAACAGCAACTACTCCAGTACAACTACAAGTGGGAGCGATGCTCCGATTTTCAACTCTAGTCATACTGTTGATATCAACCAAATTCGAAACACTCAAAGCTTCCGATCCCAAATTCAACCTCAGAGTTTCTCTGTCTTTGAGTCACCTCTGTCCGCAGTGATGGAGCAGATTTTCCAATCTGGGCATCTCAAGCCTTTGACCCCAACTCCTTTACCCAAAGTCCCTCTAGCCAACTACAACGCCAATTATTTATGTGCCTTCCATCAAATGCCTAGCCATGTCACTGATAGCTGCTTGCGTCTTCGCCACAAGATACAAGATCTCATTAACAACGGCACTGTTCAAACTCCACAAAAGCCCGACGTCATATTCAACCCTAGCCATTCTATCATCCCTTAAAACCAACATAAACCAATTGTGTCTATTCCGTCTAAATACTTGGTTAGCATGATGGCCGTAGGTTGCAGAGTAGAAGATGGGGCTGAAAGTTGGAAAGCACTAGCTGATGATTTGGTCGATCAAGCAAAGGAGCGGACTGTTGGGCTGGGGGTCCATTGATCAAGGGAGTACTTAGTAGGTTTGGTCAAATAAGCTGAGGAAGCTGAAGTGCTGTTTCTTGGGCTGGACATCGTCTAGATCTCACCTATCTGTGAGAAAGCCAAGGGTAACTATAAAAGTTGTATTTTCAAATCGTGTTTATTTTGCATTGACACTTTTAAGTCTAAGTCTGACACAGTGTCTGTCAAGTTGTCTAAGTCTAGCTTTGAGTCGGAGTTCGTGCCTCTTGGCCCTCCATGTCGTAACTTCTATTTTCAAGTCGAGTCTTTTGCTGTACTTGGCAATTCCAAGCGGCTTTCTTTTATGATATGCACTATCTTGCTTCTAAGTACTTCGCTGGCTTTTATATAAACTATGTTGACACTGACGACGAAGGGATAGATTTCGATGGGATCATTCCCAAGGAAATATGTTCCCTCACTAAAAGGGAAGACAAAAGGCATGCTCAGCCTTTTAAAAGAAGAAGTAGTTTCAATAAACTTGAAAGATGAGATAAACCCCCGAATGGTTCAAATTGATTCAACACTGTCCCCAGAGGAGCATTGCACCCGGTCTGATAGGCTTGAAAAGTTCATCGGTGGCTTGGCATGGTCTCACAAAAGATATGCCTAGCGCCGCTCCTAAGATAAACCGGATGCCAAGCTAGAAAGCAGAAGCTCAAAAGGCTCCGGGTCTCATAACATGTTCAAAGCAACAAAGTGGTGTTCCACCAAGCACAAATGAGAAAGTTTAAAAATGACCCGGACCAAGGAGTTTCAGTAGAAGCGCTCTGGATCCTTCATTATCAAAGCCATTCTATTGAGGGATAGGGTCAAAGATCATCAACCTTGACGACAATGGATTCAATACCATGGTCAAACTGGATCAACGCAAGTGTTGCTTTTCCCTAAGAGAAGCTTGTTGGGCTGAAAATCCCAAGGGTGGGCAGTTCAAAGCAAAAGTTAGAGCAAACCTGCTAGACCCAAAAACCTATGAAGGCAGTCTAGGCAAAAGTAAATAAGCAAATAGTCGAAAGCACGCTAGACCGAAAACCTGAAAAGGCGGTTCTAGGCAAAAGTTAGAGCATAAAAGGTGAGGTAAAAACATATGAGTGAACCTTGGCGTGAACTACATTCTGACCTGATTCCCCAGAATGTAGGATACGTAGGCAGTCTCTCTTTGAGACTCGATCGTAATCTGTCAATTTGATCCAAGACTTTGGTGGCCATGGTCGAGAAAAAAACACAAGCTTCATCTGTGCAGAAGGGGGAAAACCTTTCGTCTTTCAATCTTATTTCAAACTAGTTCTTCAATTTCAAAGCTGAGCAAAAGCCTTAAAATATTTGAAGCATAAAAAACAAAACAAAATGCTAAAGGCCCTAACCGGCTCATAGTTTATTCTAAGTCAATGAAGTCTGGTGTGAGCAGCTGCAGCGAACTTGTAGTCATACGCGCTAGTATGATATTCATGCGCGCTTGTTCAAAGTAATGCACATTGGTCTCAAACCTGCGCGCTTCTTCAATTCCTACAGCAAATAGTAGTAGGCAAGCAACATGTCTAACGAAGATTTCAGACTCCTGTAGGGGCATTTCAAGTTCAAATCAAGGTCGCAATGCCTCGAAAGTTGTTCTCTAGCATTTGCCAAGTGTTCCATGTCGTGTAGGTCATGTGGGCCTAATGTGACTGTACAGGGGTGTCAGTTTCAGTCCAGAACTTATACGAGTTATCTCTTTTGCATCTTATGTCCATCTTTGTGACATTTTTCAAGTCATTCGGTCTATTTCTCTTGTCGGGATGCTTTTTTCGGTTTTGTCGATTCGTACTGGTCTGTGTACATATGTGACCGTATGTGAGCATCAGTTTCACTTATCTAGAAGATATTTGAGTTTTGGCTCTTTAATGTCCAAAATTTCATTATCTCCCATGTGTTTAAGAGCCCATGTTGTATCCTGGGACTCTTCTTCCTTTGTTGCCTGAGCTGGGTAAGTTTATACGTTTGCGTGTGTCTGTGTGTTGACTCAATTCCCTCATCAATGCAAGTTGGATATTAGTGGTTGGTTTATACTCTCTCTCGAACGTTTTCATAGAGAGTCAATGAAACGAAGGTAATGCAACTTTTACAGTGCTGCTACGGCATCCATAGTCAAAACAGTAAGACATCAAGTAGAGAGGGATACATTGGCCCAATGCAAAAGCAAATCAAGCAAGTCAAAGGGTGCTGTGACCCATTCAAAAGTTATCTATTTGGGCACGCAAGCTCGAATCTCAACTCAAAGCAGTAGAGCAAAAATATGGCTCGGTGGTGACCCCCAATCGTCAAATTTATCCTGGTTGTCGTTTGTGTCGTCCTTTCCTTAAGAGCTGCTCTTCTTTATGCTTGTATTTTCAATTTGTACATATGTGTTTAGGATACATTATCGTTGCATATTGTCTATGAAATGTCAAAAGCAGGAAAGTGCATGAATTCAAAAGCATGTTGAGGCATTTTACCGTCAGTGTTGGGACATTGGCAAATCAAAGCACGTTGAGAAGTTCTACCGTTAGTGTTGGGGTATTGGTAAATCGAAGCACGTTGAAACATTCTACCGTCAGTGTTGAGGCATTGGCAAATCAAAACATGTTGAGACGTTCTATTGTCAGTGTTAGGGCATTGGCAAATCAAAGCACATTGAGACGTTCTACCATCAGTCTTGGGGCATTGGCAAATCAAAAGCACGTTGAGGTGTTCTACCGTCAATGTTGGGGCATTGGCAAATCCAATCAACGTTGAGGCATTTTGTAACACCCCGAATTTTGGGAACGTTAAATAGGCAATTTCATTTACAAATCTAAATAGAGTCTGGCTTAATATTACATTATAACTCTCACAAGAGTACTTTTATTCAACAAAAGGAGGGGAAACTAGGGTTCCTATCTACTGCTCCGCCTGCTCCTCCATCCTAGCCAGCTCCTCGGCTCCGAAAACCTCTTGAGTGTGGAGTTCTCTTTGTTCATCTATAAAGTCTGACACATTATACCGGCGCCACCAGCAGTATAATATATCAAGGTCACCAAAGGTAACATCATGAGCTACGAGAGCTTAGCAGAATAATCCATATCCACTAACCCATAACTTATAAACAAAAGATCATAAAGATAACGGTTTCCACATAGCACATGCATATTTAACAAAACAGCTAACAATAACACATCCATATTCACCATCCAAACTAACGTTTGTGTCCATAATTTTCTATGTTTCTCCTACGCGACTCATCGTAGACCGTGTCATCATTTTCACTTTTCTTTTTTCATGGTAGTGACGACTACGGAAAGAAAGTTGGAAATCGAATGAAGTAACTTCCTATGGCAAGCTTCCGGTAGCTTCGGAAGAGAAGAGAAAGGTTTCTCTCGAAACTAGTTTTTGACTATTAACTTTTTGGATCGAAATGGTGGTCAAGTGGTGGTTTAGTGGAAGCTTTGGATGAGTTTCTTGAAGAATTTCAAGAAAAACTGAAGAACACTAAGAACAAAGTAAGAACTCAAGGATTCTAGGGAGAGAGGTTGAAAGGTTGGAAGGTGTGAGTTAAATGGCAAGGATGGGGTGCTATTTATAGCAAAAGTCTTGGCTATTACCCAAGGAATAAACTTTTCCCCAGCAATTATTGTCCAATGGGTAAATGGGCAATTATGATAGGTATGGCCTTGTCTTGCCCTAAGAAAGCTTGCTTGCAAGAAAGGATAAAATAATATCTAGGCTAGAGAGTAGTCTTCTCATGTGTATTCAATCCTAGGCTAGGTTGTAGTCAATTTCTAAGATGATTAAAGGCTAGGTAGTGTGCTTGAAATAGTCTAGGAATGGGTTGTCATGTAGTACTTTGGTTGAGTGTAAAGGTGGTTAAAAAGTTAGCTTGTGTAAGTACCCAAAACACTAGCACACACTTCACTCCTCCGTCTCTCTCTCTCTCTCTCTCTCTCTCTCTCTCTCTCTCTCTCTCTCT
>BPLS01009528.1:0-11177 GCA_019656275.1 Rhododendron kiyosumense | reverse complement strand
ACCCCAAGAATTTAAATGGGGTGTTTAGATCGAGCACCTACGCACTTCGGATGCCATTAATTCCCGCGCAAGCCCACTCGGTTTTTTTTTTTTTAAATTTTTGGACGGCTCGGATCGGCCGCCCGGTGGCCGGAGACGGCCGTCGGTGCATTTTTCCTACGGAGACCTAACAAAAGGGTGTTAAGTGTCAATTCTGGATAGTTAGAGGGTGCACACTGTTGGGTTTTGTAGTCGGAGGGGGTTAAGTGAAAATTTGGGTTAGTTGAGGGGGGTTTACTGTAATTTACTCAAAATGTTTCACAAAATTATTTGTTTTAAAATGTTTATTTTTCAAAAGTTTCTTTTTTTCTAAAATTGGGTTTGAATTTAAAAAAAAAATACTATTCCTTATCCCATAATTAATCCCACGTGAATCAAACATGGGATTGGGTGAAATTAGGGATGAAATTAATCCTGGACAAATAATCCAGGGACTATTAATTCCAGGACTGTTAATCCCATCATTTTCAGTCCGCGAATCAAACGAGGCCTTAGTTTCTTGAAGGCCAATACCTTTTTCATAACCTTGGTCAGCACTGCAGCACATCATTTTGTGCATCAGGAACAAAAACTTAGTGGTCCATTTGGAAAGTAATAGTACAGTATCTCATAAATTAAATGGAGGAAAAAGAAGAGGATATTTCCAGGCATAATTTCCTCATGGAGGTGTTTTCAGGAAACCCCACGGATTTAAATCATATCAAGACATGGTGATAGTGACATAAAAATTAGTTACACATTTGTTCTTAGCAGATAAGACAGGCAATTAAAGAAAACTCTGGTTGCTCTGTAAAGTTTCCTCCTACCCTTTTGTTTTCCATTCGTCCAGGTTGCATTTCCTTCAGGCAGTGCCACATCATATCCTCTATCCTATGGAGCACGGACACTCTGTCCAAGTCCCGTACCGGTAGCAGACACTTTTCAGACACCAACACTCTCCGAACACATGTCCGACACTCAAATCCGAAGTGTCCTATTTTTCGTTAGCATTTTTGGTTCAAACACTCTAAAAATTGCTCTTGACACTCGCAAGTTGTGAGACACGTCGGGGTGTTAAACAAAATAGTTAAGACTCTTGTTAAAGCTTAGAAAAGTCATATGATAGTGTATTGATTATAAAGACACATAAGTGAAGAAACACTTTTCGTTGGAATATTTTTGTGAATAATGTGATGATTAATAAGATTAATGGTATATACACTCTCACATATTTAGAACAAGAGTGTTTTCTATTCCTATAATTGCATAGATAAATACTTCCTCCGTCCCAAAATAAATGTTCGGTCTGCAAAACGAGAACTTAAAAATAATACGAATTTTTCAAGAAAAATTCAAACTCTTTTCAACAATTTATAAGATATCCATGAGTTCTTTTAATATATGAATGTTGACAATATAAATAATAAGTTTCCCCTCTCTCTAACTGCTCGTTAACAACTCGTTTAGGCGATGTTTGGTAACACTGCCACTTCTCTATTTTTTGTTTTCTATTTGCTGAAATCAGTTTCTATTTTTCCTATAAAAAAATTGAAAATAGAAAACATGTTTGTGTCAACCTATTTTCAAATATAACAAAAACAAAAATACGTAAACATGATTTTTTCATCACTCCCCATTGAAATTCAGAATACAAAAGACAGTTCAATTTTTTGAAAGATTAAGTTTTCCTTAATTTGAGTGGAAATAAATTTTGATATAGGTTTAAACTCAAAAGTAAAGTGAACATTAATTAACAGAGCTTTTACTCATAATTGAGTATAATTAGTTAGTTTTTGTGTGCCACTCAAAACTCACTTAATTATGAGTCCGGTTTTCCTCCAACCCCAGTAGGAGGAATTTCTCCAACTAATGACACATCGCACCTCTTGATTCGCCCAAGTCCCTTCTTTCCCTGCCTAATCTAACATTACCTCTACATCTTAACGTTAACTCTAAACTAAATTCACCGTTAACCAAAAAATCCCTACATTTTAGGAAAACACCTCATGTAATTAGAAAATTTTATTTTATAATCCCATTATTCTAGGAATAGATTACCATATGTATACCTATTATATGTATGAGAACAAAGAAAAAATGGAATTGCTACTCTCCATATCCAATCAACTTCAAAAGGTTCCATAGCAAAAATGTCATTGCCGTCAATGACGTCCTAATTCGATCTGGCAATTTCATGCCACAATTGAACAATATTCTCATCGGCGTAAATGGAAAAATTGATATCGGTAACTCATTTTGCAACAGCAAGAAGCTGGCTTATTATTCATCGAAGAACAAGGTTATGCACAGAATTTGAAAAATTCCATTAGATTTTTTACCCTTTTTTTTTTTTTTTTAAACGGAGGCTTTCTCCATTCTTATGCTTTTTGTGTTTTTTAGAAGATATGGAATAGAAAGAAACTGAAATTTTCTAATTACATGCGTGGAGGAGTTTTCCTAAAAAGTAGAGTGTTTTTTTGGTTAACAGTGAATTTAGTTTAGAATTAACGTAACGTTAGATTGCTATTAGGTAAGGAATGAAGGGACTTGGGCGATTCAAGAGATGCCATGTGTCCTTGGTTGGAGGAATTCCTCCTATTGGGATCGGAGGAAAACCGGACTCTTTAATTATCATGTGCTAACTTTTTTTCTTTAAAAAGTAAGTTAACATATCTATGACTACAAAGATATGTTTATGTATTAATTAATTCAATTATTGGGTGCAAAATTAAGAACCTTGTATTTTTGGTTATGTGGCGAGAAGGTGCATGAGTCAAATGAGTAATGACAAGCTGGGTTAAAGTTGAAGCGGAAGATTGGGAAGGTTTTGGCAGCCGGTTTTTCATTTTTGGAAGAAGTGAAAGTAAGGTTTTTATACTTTCTCCAAATGAGAAATTTTCTCTTATATCCCTTCGATTTTGACTAAAAGTTCATTTTGGTCTTTTACCTTTCAATTTCGGCACAAAAATATGGTAGTATTTGGTTAGGAGTTTAGTTTAGTTTAGTTTGGGTAGTGGGTGAAAAGAAAAATAGAGTAATGATTGAAAATAGGGGAAATGATTGGAGAGAGATAAAGAGAGATGAGAAAGTAATAATTGAAAAAATAGGGTAATGATTGGAGAAAGAAGTAGGATAATGATTGGTTTCCAAAACTAAAACTAAAAAGAAAAGGCAACCGAACAAAGCTATTTAATAACTTTTTAATTTTTTTCAATGTCATCCTTTAGAGATATATACATATATACGCGAAAAATAAGGTGTATGGATCAAGCACCCTACATGCTTCGAATGTCGTTAATTCCTGCGTAAGCCCCCTCGTTTTTTTTTTTAAAGAATTTTTGGACTGCTCAGATTGGCCGTCCAGTGGCCGGAGACGGACTCAAAGAAAACGGATTTCTTCTAAAGGATGACATTGAAAAAAATTGAAAAGTTGAAGTATTTTTATGCCGAAATTGAAAAGTGAAGGACCATAATGAATTCTTAGTCAAAGTCGAAGGGATATAAAAGAAATTTTCCCTCCTCAAAATTTCAAAATAGTGAAAGCTATTTGCATTATTTGAAAATGGAAGTAGTGCACCAAACATTTTCATTCCTATTTTTTAAAAATTCTGAAAATAAAAACAGAAACAGAAACAGAAAACATAAAAAACAAAACTGGGAATTTTTTATTTTTTTTATCACCAACAAAATTGTGAAATCAAATCTTATTCCAACTTCCACATGCACATTCCATGTATTCACACCTCCACACAGGGATTGTGTGCCCCACAGACCTAGTAGAAGTTGAATAACACCAAGAGAATGACGATAGCGGTATTTTTTCCCTCTCCAAAAAATCACAATAAGTCTGTCCATACAAACAATCTGTACACAAATTGTACATAGATTTTGCTGTGGGGTCCATCACGAATCTCACACAAACGATCTGAGTCGTTCATTAAATGTAAAACCCTTTTTCAAGGATCTTCGGGAAAAAATAGCTCAGCTTCCTAGCTGTCTTTTGTTGCTTGATTTTTGTTTTTTGTTTTTTCTTTTGATAAGAAGCTGTATTTCGTTTGTACAATTGAACCTCAGCAATTTAAACCTCAGCTCCAGTAGGTAGAACACACAAAAACACTTATGATAATATATTGGGCAAATTGTGTTTATTTCTGCTACCTTATTCGATTGTTCTTCTAGAGCTTGGCTCGATTATTTGAGCTCGTCTAACTCAAATTCAATTGGTTTTGAACAAGCTGAACTCAAATCCTTCGAACTCTGTTCGTTTGCAATTCTAATGGTCCTAATAGAGACCTGTAAAATGAATACCTAACTAGAAAATGATCCTAAGGTATAAAAAAAACAAGAAAATGAACATGGCGGGCACCACTTACCTGTCACATGAGAAGTTCTTGCTCCTTTTTTTGTGCTAGAAGAGCCAAAAACACATTATAGGGAAAATTTTCACTTCACCGTTCATAAAACAATGTTGTGCCAGTTTCTGATCGCAAATCATCGAATCTCAAGCTTCTGCATGTCGTGGTTAAGCAACAAGGAAAAGAGAGGACGGAGGCTTCAATAACGGAGAACAAAAAAGTTCCATCTGCAGATTGTGTTGCAATCGCATCTCATGTTAACAAAACGTTTAGAATCACAGCATGCATGGACTCTAAAGTATGTCGGGTCACCCTTATAAGCTTTCAGTGAAGAAGAAGAGTATCTTCGAAAAAGAACGATTGCCTAAATACCGCTTTGTTGAAGCCCAAAAACTACTGGCATTCACACATTATTGTTCTGCCAATGTCATCGGATTATAGGCTGTTATTTTAACTTCTAGGAATTTATAGAATCTCAATTCTGTTGAATACAAATTTCTAACAAACTCTTATAACCTCTTAAAAGTTCTCATAAAAAGCTTATGCTTATGCTTATTGCTTAAACCATGGAGTAGTACAATTACTTTTTTCATATCTGAACTCAACTAATTCGAGAAGACAAAATGTGTTCAAAGCAACAGTTGATATAGATGTCTTCGAGTGACCATGAATGCTCAAGAACAGTACACTTCCAGATTCCTAACTTAATGCACGTATCAAAACTGAATCGCTCTCGAATTTCACAAATCTCCACGAAGAGGGAGGCCAAAACAATAGCAGTAATTAAAAATAATAAAGCATGTTCTCTTTGTCCCCTTTCTAGTGCAGAATTTCACATCCCTCCGATCAACGTCCCAACTCTTTCTCCAATAATGGCTTTTGAGATGTTACCCGGTTCGTTAAGGTTGAAGACGACAACTGTGCCAGCAAACTATAAGTTAGTGCAACTAGAGCCCACTCATCGATAAACACAGAAAAGGAAGAAGGAAAAAAGGTGCAAAACTTCATAGCCAGAAACTATAACTGCATAATCTTTACCCCGTGTGGTTAGACTTGCGGTCACCTACCACAATTCTGAAACCATGAGGGGGCCATGGGCACATTTGGAAATGTGACGGGGTATAACTGTAATTTCCCCTTGTTATTACTCATACCATCCCGTTTTTGTTTGTCCACTTAGGGGGTGTTCCAGTTTTACAAAAAGTTCTTTTTTTTCAAACGGAGGTAATTTCAAACTCAAATATAATGCAAATGAAAAATATTTTTTCAATTTTTTTTGCACCGTTTAAAAGAGCTTAATGAGATCTATCAAACAAGATCCATATTATTAGGAAAATTATTTGGTAAACACATGATTTTTGAGCTTGAAAAACCTTCTTTTTCTAAAAGTATTTTTTACTGTTCATTTGGAACACCACCTTATTGACTTATTGGTGTCCATCTTAAGAAGTCAATGAACAAGTTCATATGAGATTCATCTTTCACCCTTCTCCCCTGAACTAAAACTGAAAGGTCTAATATGAATTGAAGTTCATTTCTGGGAAACTTCAAATTTCAAAATCACATTGATAGTATTCGTAAGTTAAAAATTCTCCAAAATGGTCAAATAAATAGGGATGGAGAGAGTATAAATGAACTTATAATTAAGACAACTACTGTAGCCATACCGGGAATTTTGTTCTCGTGGCACAATGTAATGGCAGTCATGTCCATCACTGAAAGTTCCCTTGACATCACATCTTGATAAGTTATGGTTTCAAGAAGGGTAGCATTTGGATTATGTTTGGGATTATCACTGTAGACCCCATCGACATTTGTAGCTTTCAGCATCACCTCTGCATTAACTAGACAAACAATAGAAGCAATACAAGCTCAGAATCATTTCCAATCATAGAAAATATTCCCAGCTTTTCAAAACTCAAGAATCCATCTTCATGATACTGTGGATAGGTGAAGAACTAGATGGGCTAACTTCATTTCTTGATAAAATTTTTGGTTTTCAAAAAGCCAGCCATCTAAATGGTTTGCTCATCTTATTAACCATATAAAGCAAGGATCAAAATTTCATCTCGGTTTGTCGTTTAGGTTTACCTAGGAAAAGGAAACATTTTGGAAGCATTCCAAAAATGTAGCCAGATCATCACAAAAACATCAAAAAAAGAAATGTATGACAATTTTATCATTTGTTATCTCTAATAGGTATTGAAACAACTTAATTTTTCGTAGGATTTCGAATGTTTGGTGCCTTAAGGCATCTGTCTGTGGAAGATTGAATTTTCTGGTTTCCTCTCATGTTTACATTCGGTCTCCTATCCTACTAGTAAACAATAATATTTCAGCCTGAAATTTAATACGTTGAAATAAAATAATAAATCCTCAAAGGATATACATTCCCAGTCTAAGATAGCCTCCTAATATAGTACAAAATACTTACTCTCCGCACAACGAAGGGCTGCAGCAGTGTCTGTTGTGAAGAATGGGTTACCAGTTCCAGCAGCAAAAATCACAACCCTTCCTTTCTCTAAATGCCTAATGGCACGTCTACGTATATATGGTTCAGCAACTTCAGACATGCGAAACGCAGTCTGGACTCGTGTCGGGATGCCAATGCTCTCCATAGTTGCTTGCAGAAATATGGCATTCATAACAGTAGCCAACATCCTGAAGTAGCCAGTCCAGAAAAAGCAAAAATAGAAAAATGATAAAGAAACCCTTCACTTAGTAATCACAAGGTACGGCAGTATCTATTCAATATTCACAAGCTTACACATTTAATCCCATCTAACACCATAATTCATATTCCCTCCGTCCCCATTTGGTTTCCAATTTTTACTACTCTGGACATCTACAAAAAACGATTGACATAATTTGATTGGCCAAATAAAGTTGAATTTTTTTCAAGGAAAGACATTATTTCTTGAGTCGATTAAAAGGACGCAACTGCCAAGAAAGACAAACATAACAGGACAACGGATGTAATACCTTTTTTTCATGTAACTCAAGATGTCCAGACCAGCTTACATGCACCTTGACTACTTCCTAGAGGACCAATCCCAAGAGGGCCCATTTAAAACTAGGGCAAACTCTCATACAGACTGGCCCCACAAGTGTAGATAGCAGCTAGGTGGTTTCAAACCTGAGACCCACAGGGGAGCAAACTCCTTAGTCTGACGACCAGGACAATCCCCGGGCCCGGGGGTTATGGAAGTAGTTTCAATTAGGGTCACTTGTTTGCATGTTTTTCTTTAGAGAGAAAAGACCAGTTCACTAGCACATGACTTAAAAGACAATAAAGAGTGATCCATGACATAACAAACCCTGTTGAAAAACAGAGTAATTTAAGGAAACCAAAAGGAAAAAATACAAAAAGCATGAATTACCCAATGTAATCAGCTGATGAGCGGTCGAGACCACTACTTCCTGCCCAAGAAGCCCCACGGAAGATATTTCCCCCACCAACAACAATTGCCACCTGAAAAGTAAGTCCGATGCAAAGCTTTGAACATCATAGGCAACTGACTACTGAATCAACAAGTCCGGTTTGAATTTCTTAATTACCAGCAGACAAATTATAACCTAAGAAGCAAACACTTAAAAGAAGGTGGCGTGTCCATGTGTGTCCGTCTTCAACACGTGTCGGATACCGACACTACTCGGACACATGATCAATACACTTTTTCGTGTCTATTAGTAGAAAATAAAGATCGAAATTCGGAAGCATGTCCTACACTTCTTCGATGTCTATGACTAAAAAACAAATGTGACTGACACTTCCTGGACACTTTCTAACATGTGATTATCAAACATTTAAGAACTTGAAATATCACTATGGTAGACAAAGTAGGAAAAATAGTAATTCTTAGGACTAAACATATTTAACTTCAATTGGAAATTCTACATACTACTCAAGGGTTTTCATTGTGGCCATGTCTTATTTTTTAAGGCTTTCTTGAATCCCATGTCAATCTAGGTTGTTATAACTTATTGTATCTTATTATATAATTTGGGACATATACTTATAGTGATATAAAAACAGAACAAGGTATATATGGATTGAAATAACTGAATGAGACCCTAACGTGTCCATGTCCTACATTTTAGAGAAATAAGGTGTATGTGCATTCATATCTGTATCCCGTGACAGTATCCATGCTTCTTAGTTTGTAACTGATTGAAGATTCAAGAAATACCATGATCAAAGAATTAGGCAATTACGTAAATACATTTGGGACAGCCAAGTGTGTACGAAGAAAATAAAGTATACACAGTTAGATGCTCCCATTATTTGTGTTGGGACTTCCTAAAATGCCCTTGTTTTTAGCACTCAATTTGGACTGTGTCTAGTGTAGGGACCTATTAAACACATATTTGTAACATCAGGGACTCGAATTGACATGATGCCTAGATGGAGGACGATATGAAACTCAAGCAATACAATGGGAACCCAAAACGTAAATCCATTTTTTTCCTTAGTCTACTATGCTTTTTCCCAAGAGAAAAAGTTCACTCCGGATCACCCGGCAACCCATCTTTATCCGGATAACAAATGGGGAGGTGCTACATCATCCAATTTCCCTCCAAGAAACAAATTTTGTGGGTCCCTTTTAACTTTTCTAGCCAAATCAAAAGAGTGAAGTAATGGAATGCGGGAAAAGCAACGAGCATTTCACTTCCGACGACGTCAGTGCTTCAGAGAACGCATGCATTACTGAATCTACTTCTTTTTCTTTTGTTAAAATTGTGTTTCTTCTACTGCCCCTCAACAAAACCTTTTTGATTTTGTAATTTTTGGAGATGGATTTTGTGTCTATTATCCAATTATAAGATACACTTTGTTTTGAATGTGTCACTCAGATTGGTAATGGCTAATACAACCAATGAATTTGAGAAGGTGGGCTGATCAGAGCTTTGAAGAAAATTTGGTAGAGTCAGAATGAATGCCTGGTTCAAATGTTCCAGATTTGCCAGAAAATCGGAAACGATTAACCAATCAAACCATCTTCAAAAGGGATCCCGTCAAGCCCTGCAAAGGTATGATTTTTGATGACTTAGAAGATGTTGTGGCTCACGGTTATTATTAAAAAATCTCTTGTTGATTGCTTGCAACAAAAATATGTTCTTAGGAGGTGGACAACCAATGCAAAGAGTGATGATGCATGTACATGAGACTTTCTCTCATTTGATGAGGCAAAATAGCATACAAGAAGAGACGCAAATTTCTCCAATCTTGATGAGACACAATTTGATGACTGAAGTAATGAAAGAAGTTGAAGAAGGGCAAAAGTCACAAAAGAAACATGATCATCTTACACTTGCTTCGAAAGAGTTGCATTGTGAACTTTTAACCATGGATGATGGGAGCAATGAAATTGAGAATGATGATGATTTTGAAGGTGCAACACTGGTTGAAGGTACCAGTCAAGTTCTATCCAACATACCATTTACTTTGCACAACCCACCACATGCTGCTCCAAAGGGGCAACCCAAATCTCTTAGAAAAATATCCAGAAAAATATCTAAAAGAGAATTGTACAGGTAGAACGTAAATGGAGCTGCATTTGCAAACAACCGGAGCATACAAAAACTACTTGTCCTCTACAAAAGCAAGCACGGTAAGTATTGGTGATTGAATTTTACGTGATATTATATCGTAATGTAAACTCTAAAACTCAAGGTTTTTTCAATTATTCAGGTCTAATGCGGAAAAGGTGTCACAGACAATCCTTATGTGCCTACCCACCATAATTTCTGTGCGGTATAGTGCTTTTTCCCAAGTTGTTTCATATGTCTTTAAGTGATTGTCTTATTCCCGTTTTTCTTTGTAAAATAGTCTCTTTTTTCCCCTACCTTGTCATGATTAAGGATCCACTGCCAACATTTTCACAAGGAAATACATTTACGGTATGAATTCGATGTTGTTTATGAAATATGAAACACTTTTAGTTCTTTTGTTACACTTTTTGTCTAACATAATTCTAATTGTGACTCTATTGTCTGTTTATTATGATGTAGACCACCCAAAATTGGAACATAACATATCATTGAGAATGGAAGAAAGGACAACCTCATTTTGAATGGTTTAGGACAATTTTTCAGATGAGAGAGAGAGAGAGAGAAAGTTTGAACAGTTAGAAGTTAACTGGTTTTGGACATGGTTGAAGCTGTTAGTTGTTTTAGTTGTGGAACTATAATTTTTGTGATCTAATTCTCTCGTCATTATTTTGAGGTGGTATAGAATTTTGGTGAAATTTTAGTTTATTGTTAGCAACTGGTATGCAAAGGTATTCCGAAATCATTAGAAAGACTTGCCGGGCCAATTATTGGAAGAAGCAAAATCTAGCACATTAAATTTCCCAATTCAATTTATCATGTACATTGCAAAATTTTTAAATGTTCTTTTTTTCCTGATAATGATTTTAAACTGTTCTTTATAATACTAATAATTCATTGTGCTTTTGATTAAGTCAGCATTTAAATCTTGAAATTTTAACTTTTCTTTATAATACTTCACTCCTTTTTTAATCTTTAATGTAAACTTCCAACTTCCAAGGTAAAAACCCTTTCAAGTTGACTGGGTAATAGCCGGATCAAAAAAGAAAAAGGCTGGGTAAGAGGGGACCCACATAAGAAAATGACAAACTGGGGAAAAAAGAGTTAACCCAAAGTTAAAAAGGACCCACAATAATTGGTTGCTTGGAGGAACAAAAGTACAACTTCTGAGCAATTAGATGCCGTGGACCCTCCCCATTTGGTATCCGGACAAAGATGGGTTGCCGGGTGGTCCTGAGAGAATTTTTTCTCTTT
>BPLS01009482.1:0-11125 GCA_019656275.1 Rhododendron kiyosumense | reverse complement strand
ATCTAAGACTCCAATAAAAAAATGTTTCCATACCATCCTAATGAAGACATATGTTCAAGAACGTCCGTCTCAATCTATCGGCACAATTTCTTTCAAAAGAGTATTAGTGAATTAGACCCAGTTCCGCTTTTTTCAAAAATCGTTTTTTTCAAAAAGAATGTAATTTCAAATTCAAATATAATGAAAATGAAAAATAATTTTTCAATTTTTTTGCATCGTTTAAAAGATCTCAATGAGATCTATCAAATAAGATTCATATTGATAGGAAAATTATTTGTGTAAGCACATAATTTTTGACCTTAAAATTTTTTTTTTTTTTCAAAAGCCCACTTTTTTTAAAAGTGGAACGGCATCTTAATACGTTGGTTTAGCATTGGCGCAAAATATGAAACACTACCAGAAAAGGTGGGTTTAACGCCGGATATCCTCCAAACCAGCAAGGCTTATGTTGACTCCGTTGGCTTCCCAACTCCCAAGGGCCCCCCACGCGTCTAAGTTTACAGCTGTGTAAAGTCTACAGCTGCCATCTCTATCTCTTTTCTCTATAAAATTACATTCCCTCCATCCCAGAAGATTGTCAAACTATGCAAGGCGAGAAATTAAAAAAATGTGCGGTTTTTATTGACCAAAAATATATCGTATTTTTAATTTTCTCATTTTTGCATAGTATAGACAATTTCTTCGGAGTGAAGCTTATGTTTTTTGACCACACATTTTATACTGTTGTATGAAATTTTGAGCAAATATTGTTGGTTAATGGAGCTACAAGAGTTAAGCTAATTTCTGAACATTTGGCCGAAATTTCTTGGAGCCGCCACTTAAGTCTACAATATCCTTAAAATCGTTCATTTTGATTATTTATCACCCAAACACTATCGGAGATTGGTCCGTGTTGCCAAACATGGTTATCACTTGTAGACTGTAGTGTTTTCTGGAAGCTCAATAACTGCATATATAACCATCAGCCGACAGATTCAAGACAGGAAAACTCAAGTTCCCCTCTTGCAGTCGGGTTCCATAGCTCATAACAGGCGAAAAGAAGACAGCCACGGTTCCATCAGGCTTTGGGTAGGCAACGTTCGATGGCCTGAGTTCCAACCTGTTGAAGGTATAAATAATAAAGTTGCCCCTCTCTCTAACAATTTAAGTTTTTAGATGAGTTGGTGGTTAACAATCTAATATGGTATCAAAGCAGGCAATAGATCGATCCTGTGTTCGAATCCCACCATCTACCTAATGTTAAAAAATTTACACGTGTTTAGCTCGCTCATGGAGGAGAGCCTGGCTACACGTAAGGGGGCGTGTTGAAGGTATAAATAATAAAGCCGTCCCTCCCTCTAACGGCTTAATTAAGCTTTTAGATGAATTGATGGTTAACTATCTAATACAACCATCCCATTCGAGTTAGGATTGATTCCCCGTGCAACCCACGTCGATGAACTGACTTGGGTGTGATGGTAAGGTACGTATGTGGAGAGTGGATGAGGAAGTGTTGTGAGTCCAGTGGAGGAACGAATCCAGATAGGGAAGATCGGTACACGAGGCGAACACTTGGTTATTAGGGAACACGTACTGAGTCGGAACACAATGAGCCACCAACAACCGAAAGAGCGAGGGACGGAACCGAAAAGAAACTGATCAGGAGACAAAACAGGAACTCCAAGCTGTATCTTGCCATTCTGATGTTCGGGTGGTTGAAAGGAAAAGCAGAAGCACAATGAAAGAGTGCTACAACGAAAGTAGAGGGAAGACGGTGAGATTATTTCTCAAGGGTTGAAAACGTAGGCATGGGCTCACAGTAGAGGGTTTCATATTGATGAGAGAGGGTTTATCACAACTAGAGGTCGGGGCAGTGCAAGTTGAATTTTGAATATTTTGCTAAAATTCAATCAAACAATAAGTGGTAGCTACTGTGCATACTTTGTGAAAATTTAACTTGCGCACGCATTGCGTGAGCCTCGACTTCTAGTAGGTATAAAACAAGATTAAGGGTGACACACTACACGTGTGCATTCATTCATAGATACATAATGAAAGTTCATCGTGCATAACAACCAAGGAATCATTTTTTTTCCGTGGCTCCAGACACTTCAACTCCATACCAATTAGCAATCTTTCGAATTTCATCCCAACATAAATAAAACAAATTGCCATCAAATTGGTAAAAGATTAAAAGGGGAGCATAAACTGACGTGGGGTGGGTAGTTATTGGTTTAATTGATCGTTATTTGGTGTTGGTTTGTTTATTATGCCTCTCTAATTAAATCCTCAACGAATTTAATTGTGCGTGAATCTTTTTGTCTTTTGTGTATAGTTTTGGAAATGAAAAGCATGACATGGCTAAAAAAAAAAAAAAAAGAGACACCAAAATGGTGCGCACTCTTTCTTTATATATTATAGAATAGAAACAATTAATAAAAGAGCATAAATTGACGAGGGTGGGCAGTTATTGGATTTATTGGTTATTTGGTGTTGGTTTGTCTATTAATGCCTCTACAATTAAGTCCTTAACGAATTTAATTTGTGCACTCTTTTTGCCTTTCGTGTACAATTTTGGAAATGAAAAGGTATTATAGACTTTAAAAAAAAAAAAAAAAACATCAAAGTGGTGCTCTTCCTTTATTAGGATGACAAAGCATGAAAGGACTTCAAAAAAAAAGACACCAAAGTGATGTTCTTATTTTACTAGGATGAAAAATCATGACAAGACTTAGGCCCCGTTCTTGAAAGGGAAATAAATACTTATTTTTTAAAAAGACAATTTTAAACTCAAAAATTATGTACTTACGCAAATAATTTTTCTATCAATATGGATTTTGTTTGATAGATCTCATTGAAATCTTTAATACGGTATAAAAAAAATTTGAAAATTTATTTTTTATTTACATTATTTTTTAGTTTAAAAAATATGAAATAAATACTTATTTTTTAAAAAGGTATTTTGGAACGGATCCTTATAAAAAAAAAACACACGCACTAAAGTGGTTCATTTACCCGTTATTAAGGACCCTGAAAGAGAAATCAATATCTTTCAAAGGTAAGTGAGGTAACCCTGAAAGAGATAAAAAAATTTCAAAACATGGAGACGAAGACCATTGTCTCAGACAGTGGGGAAAAATTCAAAAAAAACCCTGAACTTTGAACCCAATGTCAAATAGGCACTTGAACTTAAATAAATTTTAATTGAACACCTGAACTTTCACTCCGTTATGCAATTTACCCCCTGCCGTCTCAATCCGTGACTTTCCTAACGGCAACCACTGAGCTGGATACTAACAGACAGAACAAAACGTTAGATGGAGAAATTGGACGGAAACAACAGTGATTTGGCACCTTTTTAAGGCTCCGTTCGGCTAAATAAGCCTATTGGCTTATTTTTTTGTCCTTATTCAATTTTTTTTTCATATTTGTTGGTTTTTCATCAAATTTTTGAGGATTATTGCATCGTCATAATGAGAAGAATCTAAAAAATAAAAAATTATTATCGAAATCCATTTTTTTTAATAAAAAAGAAAAAATTGGTTTATTGGCTTGTTTTTGTCTTTATTCAAAAAAATTAGGTTTCGATCGTAATTTGTTACCTTTTAGATTCCTTTAGTCATGATGATGCAATGATCCCCAAAAAAATGATGAAAAACTTGCTATGTTTGGATTTGTGTTTGATTTTTTTTTTTAAAAAATAGTGAGGATAATAAGTGAAGAGAGATAGAGAGAGAAATGTTGAAAATATGGAGAATCTAGGGGGATTTTTTGAAAAATTCTTTTTGAATTGTAAAGAGAACAATAAAAAAAATATAAAAAAAATTTGAATAAAAACAAAAAATAAGCCAGTAGGCTTATTTAGCCGAACGGGGCCTTAAAAAGGTGCCAGATCACTGTTGTTTTCCTCCAATTTCTCCCTCTAACGTTTTATTTTGTCTGTTAGTGTCTAGCTCAGCAGTTGCCATTAGGGAAGTCACGGATTGAGACGGAAGGGAGTAAATTTAATAACGGAGTAAAAGTTCAAGTGTTCAATTGAAATTTATTTAGGTTCAGGTGTCTATTTGACATTGAGTTCAAAGTTCAGGGGTTTTTTTGAATTTTTCTCTAGACAGTGAGACCATTGATTACTCCCTCCTGAGAAACAGCCTTCCGTCTGACATGAAGGCCAAACCAAATGGCTCCGACCATATATTCGACGGATATTCACCGGGGCAATACCGAAGGAGATCTTAGTACCTTTGAAGCCTAGGCTCGGCAATGACCGATGCTCAGAGAAGGGTCTCGCCTCACCTTCCTAACACCTAGGCCGAGAAGAGAGTTCTCTGGCTCGGTCAAAGTCAAGGCCTAGACAGATGACTTCATCGCTTTCTCCTCTCTCCTAGCTGCTTGCCTCTTGGCTCGGCCAAAGTCAGGGCTCAGCCCTTGTCAGCACGCTCCACCCACGCACGAAAAATGGTTACACCAAGCGATAATGATTGGCGTACATGGGGGCGCCAACTCATCCCAGAAGCAGTTACTAGATTTTATCGGTGATAACACAACGATGCCAGCTGACCTGTGCAAGGCATGTGCTTGTACTTGGAGAGCAAACCAAACAGACTCTATAAATACCAACCGATGCAACCTTAAAGAGTTACACACCAAAAACTTACACTCAAACCCTAATCTCTTGCTTTGCTTTCTGTATATTCTCATCCTTTCGCCGGAGGGCCTTGACGAGAAAACCCCAAGCCAGGTCATAATTGTGCGTTCACTGTGCAGGTTAGCGCAAAAAGGCTAGGCAACCATCGGACCCATCGAAGAGGAGCTCAGACCAAGGATTACAGGCTACATAGTATTCAAGTTGTCCACTAAATTAAAAATTGTAGAAAATGTGTTGGGTGTTTATGAGAGAAAATGTGTTAGATGTTTTATGTTGTGTTTGAATTTGAAATTTTTTTTGAAAAATTGTAGGAGTAATAAGTAGAGAGAGAAATATTAAAAGTAGAGGGAATTTAGGAGGAATTTTTTGAAAAGCAAAGAGAATAAAGCATTAGTTTAGTGAAAACAATAACTTTTGATTAAAAAAAAAAAGGCATTTGATTTTGGGAAAAAAAAAAAGAAGTGGGGAGAGAGAGACGTGGAGAAGAAAGAAATCGAACGGGTATGATAAACTCTCACGATTAGGAAGAAAGAATCCCAGTCCTCTCTCTCATAGGAGTAGCACAAGAACCCGTCATGTCTGAGTCTGACATTGAGAACGGCGGTTACTCCCTCCGGCGAATCAACCTCCCACCGGAGATCATCGCCGACGTACTCTCTCGACTGCCGGTGAAGTCACTGTGCCGATTCAAGTGCGTCTCTCCCTCATGGAATTCCCTAATCTCTTCCCCCCATTTCTCCAAAACCCAGTTCGATCGAACCCACACCAGTAACCCTAACAAACACCTCCTCCACAACATCATTCTCCAGTCCACCACCCAAGACCTCTACGCTGTCGATATCACTGCCGACGTTCCGTTTGCCGCAAAGCTTGATCTCCCTTCGCTCCAGCCCCCAGAGGACAAGCGGATCGATGTACTGGGCTCTTGCGATGGCTTGCTCCTGTTTTGCCGTACAGTTAGCTCCAACTTATTCTTGGTAAATCCATCCACTAGAGAATGCAAGAAACTTCCCAGGTTGCCTTTTGTACTCAATCCTGGTCATGGGTTCAACACGTGTCTATACGGTGTGGGTTACGATTCGTCTACGGATGATTACAAGGTTGTAATGCTCTCTTACTATGAGTCTGATTCCGAGTCTGAATCATATGCTCTGAGTGATACGACGATTGTTGCTGTCTATTCACTGAAAACTAACGCTTGGAGGAGAATTCAGGACACCCAGTATATTATCCATGAGGGAATGACTTTTGGGGCTTACTTTAATGGTTGTCTCCACGGGTTTTTTTTTAGGGATGGTTCCTATTTGATACTTGCTTTTGATTTGGCGGATGAGGTTTTCAGGGAAGTGCCGTTGCCTGCTTCGTGGGTTGATAATGAGGCTAGGACATATGAGTTGGCGGTTGTTTGGGGTTGTCTATGTTTGGTTTATGTACCGGTAGGTAGCGGCCAAATTGAAGTTTGGACGATGAAGGAATACGGGGTTAGAGCGTCGTGGACCAAAACTATGATCGAAATTATGACTGAGATAGATGGTACGTGTCTACTGGTTTTGTTGGGTTTGTTAGCAGAAAACGAATTTGTGATAACCAAGGTAAAGATACTACCTGGGGTTGCCGAAGAAAAATTAGTTGTGTACAATCACCAAACAGGAACGTTGAGGGACATTGTGGTTCCAGCTATTCCGACTAAATTTAGTTTTTTGGGAACCTATGTCGAGAGCCTTCTGCCTTGTCTCTCCTAATCAATGTAATCATGTACGAGGGATTGGGAAGCAAGGATAAGTTTCTTCAGGTATGTTTGTGAAGAGTGCAATTTTGTTCACCCTCCATTATCCTCCCGCTTATTGGTTGAAATGGTATGGGTCTCACCATAAAATGATGTCATGCTTATCATGCAATACACTTTTAGGTAAACATGACATTACTTTATAGTATGATCCACACTATTTCAGCCAATAGAAAATAGGGTAATGTTCACCCTCTTAGGTGGAGGGTGAACAAAACTCAACTTGTTTGAAATAGAAATGAGGTTGTTTTGTTCGTTTAATAATTGTACTTCCATACATATGCATGTACAATATGGATAATCTTTGGATACTCACATATAAGTATTGTTTGGCAATTCCTAAATATACCTATGGTTAGAAAATTAAATCTCTTTTCTTGAAGTATCATATAGTTTTTGGATGCTGTGATCTCATGTATCTGAATTTCGGTGATACTTTTCAATACTTTCTGGATAAACTTATTTCCTATATTCTTGGGATTGTGGCATTTCTTATGCAGAACGAATGTAAAATTATTAACAGGTTAGTGGTTGGACCACTTGTGTTTTCTTCCTAAATTTTTTCAATTTCATTTATCCAATTGTCACTGTTCCTGGATGAGGTCATATTGGTGTAGTTGCTTACTTCTTCTTCTTCTTCTTTTTTTTTTTTTGATCAGCCATATTGTGGTGGTTTCTTCTCCATTTATGTTCGATTCTTTAAGTGTAAACTTCAGCTCTCTGGGCTTTTTTATTATCCTGAAACCAGCCCAACGATGTATTTGGCTTGATTCCCAGCACTCCTTGAAAATCTGCATACATCTGGGGTGAGAGAGCCAGGCTTAAGCAAACCTAAATGGCTTTGGACTCATCTGATACCAATCTAGGCAACCCCCTTTGAAAAACCTTAAAATGTTCAAGCCAATCATGAGACATTAGAATCTATCCAATCTGCTAAGTGTAGATCTTGGAAGTTAGACCATGTAAAATTTCTCCCAATCATAGGTAGATCCTTCAATTCCATTCGTTTAATGAATTCAAAGAAGTCTCTCGTACCCCTGTCTATTCTTATTCATCCAGATCTTTCCCCAACAGATTTAATTTCATTATGTGTTATGCATGGGAACTTTCATAAATTATGTTACTGACAATGCTGGTAAATGATACCTTCAAAAGAAAGGTTTACTCTTCCTTTCCAACCACAAGAATATGTTTCTTCTTCTCACATGTATGTGCAATGGAAGTTTCATGTTTCAAAGGCATTGTATATTTGTACTAGTAATGGAAGTTTTGTGGTTAGACTTCGTTGGCATCTCCTAGATTTATGATGTACTGAACCAGAGATTTGGGACATTCTAGTTCTTTGTCGTAAGCCACGGAATGTACTGAATATTGATCTTGTTCACCCTGTAAACTTTAATGTGTCATGGCACTACACGTTCTCCCAGGATTCACTTCATGGTGTTGAGTATGTGTGCTTGTACACTGATACTTATCATTTAATTGCTCTGTGAGAGTTTTCTTGATTTGAAACATTACTTGTGACATTCCTGCAGTTTTCTTTATGTACATTTGTCGGATCTTTAAAAACATTTCTAGCCATTCAGAGCAGATATCTCAGGTTTTGATATGTTTGCATAAGTTGTCTAATTCTTTCTTCTTCTTGGTTAAGGAATCGTCCAACTTGCCTAAGTGTTTGCATTTAACTTGCAAGTTCTATCTTTCCCTTTTGAAATGAGAAGCCATTAGGCGTATGCTATGGTTTTCACAAATAAAATTAACCTTTTTTTACTCTATTTTTGCAAACAAACCTTCTCAGTCTCCACATTAAAGGGCCCTTGTGAAGAGTTCGACAAATTTAGAATTTGACCATCACACTTTCTCACGGTTCCATAATACTCCCTCCGTCCCAATTTGTGTGCCCCTTTATACTACCTAAAAAATCATCAAATAGTTTCTGATTTATTGCTTTTAGAGGATTTTGGAAACTGGCTACAAGAACCTAGTGAGATCTTTTGGTTGGTTAAAAATCTTGATTTTGTTCCTTTGAAAATCCATTATTTATTGACCTGAGTAACCAGTACAACTGCCAAAAAGGCCCTTACAAATTGCAAAAAAGGGAGTGTATGATGAAGATTTGTCATTCTTAGTTGACACTTACGAACTTGTTTAAATTTACCTTCAATCTAATACTGTCACCTGTTTTACAGGAAATGATAGTGAAGAGGTTTTCAAGGTGACAGCAATGCTCACAAGATCTAGTTCTCATCAGATTCGTGTCTAGGGAGGGATGCTCGATATTTTTTCCTCAGTATGTATTGTAGGTCTTATGCTACTGCAATGTCAAAATACTAAACCATGTGAATTCCCGATATCGTTAATCCTCACTCTTGCTTCTAGTGATTCTCACATTATTTTTGCTTAAATTCTATCTCCAGTCCCTTTCATTAGGAACACCTTGATCTGGACTCTGGGCTTAAATTAATTCCCAAAACCCACATGAATCTTTATTACTTTTTGTCCAAATGAGCTTTTAAGTAGGCATTTTGATTTGTAATTGTAGTCTATCTCTTGTTCTTCAAGTATGTGGGAGGTCAATTTATTGTCTTAATGGTCGAGCTGTTCATACCCAGGTGTTGAAACTTGGGTTGTGTTCCTATTTGTTTATTCAAACAGGCCTTGTAGAAATGTACGCAAAGTTTGATTGTTCAGACATTGTAAGAAAACTTTTTGATGCAATGAGCAACCCAGTTGTATTTCCTTGTAGAGTGCAGTTGTGTAAGCGTTGGGGAAATAACACTAGCATGTGACTGTTTGACAAGATGCCTGATAGAGACTTGGTTTCTCGGAATACAGTGATTCATGGGTAGGCTTCAGTTGGAGAAAGTGATATGTCTGACACAACTTTTAGAGGGGGAATAGTTTCTTGGGGTCAATGGTTGTGACCCACTCCAATAATGGGCAATCATCTAATGTGGCATTGAGGCTCTTTCATGAAATGCGGTTAGCGAATGTGATACCGATGAGGTTGCCTCGTTTAGTGTATTAATAGCATGTGGAGATGTGGGTGCTTTTGGAATTACAAGGACGTACTCCCTTGGAGTCCAACGATTTTGGAACTTGGAAATCATGGACTTGGTGTAATCATTGCCCCACTATGATTTCTGAACAAATAAAATCTGATGATTTAATCTTCATAGGTGGGTTAAGTGCAATTTGATTAAATGACTAAAGAGGCTAGGTTTAACTTTCGTAGGTGGGCGATGTAAAGAGGCTAGGTTTACACCAACAAAACTTGATTAAATGACTATCTATTTAACTATTTTAGAAGGGCCCCAGAAGCAGCTCAACTGAGGTTGATAATGCACTTCATCAATATGTCACTGGTGATAGATCACAGTCACAATTAGAGGAAATTTACGTGCGTTACCGGACGCAGAGATGAGTGTTAGGTTGAAACAGGCTGGATATCAACCACAGACATCCTTAATGTTGCACAGTTTTGATGCGCTAGAGAAAAAGGCATGAGTTCAAGCTAACGAGACCTTGGCATTCACCGTTTGCTTTTTCTTAGCACAGCTCCAGTATTCTCTATTCAGATAGCTGAGAAGTTTTGGGTATACGATGACTGTCCTGTATCCATTGAGCTTGTACCAAGGATCAACATATGTGAGATCATCCTCGACTTGTATTTTACATTTGCCTCCCAATATCCTGATTTTATCAATGCAGCCTCAGCCTCATGTAATGAAGCAGCATTCGAAGGTGAGTGCTATACATTTCATTAGAACTGCATGCTTGAGTGAACCTTTCCATGATGTATGACTATCTATTTGCCAGAAGATATACTTCTGTGGCCTGAATACCTGTATCGCATTGTCAATATCCAGGGTATGAAAGCTAAAATTTGGTTTTTGTCATGCTGATTCCTGCTAGTCCTTACTTATGTAGTGTGATTTGGATTACTACAAGCAATACTGAAAAGGCAATTCTTTTGAGCATGGGAGCTACAGGACCTAGAATCTCCAGTTGCTAAATTATCTATAGTAAGTTGAGAGGATACAATTGGATTCTAATTTCGCACATTTGCCCTTGGCCCCTTGGCCATAAGCAGCAGCAAATTTGTTTATTGCACGGAACTAATGGGAAATTTGATATCTGGTTGTTGTAGTACTGTAAAAATTTGCAGTACTTAGGAGGGAAGTGCATCTATGAATTTACTAGTACCTCTCCGAAGATCTTAGATCTCTGTATTCCAAATACGAAGAATTCGAAGACAATTTCTTTGTTCTCTTCTTAATTCAATACCTCTAAATTAGAACTCTTATTCTGAATAATATTATATAACAAAAAACCTCCATACCCTTGTATAAAAAAAAAATAAAAAATTCAACATAACTATATTTTCCTGCACAAACACTGTGGAAACTCCTCTCAAAAGAAACGACTACTAACTACATAAACTTCTTCGATGGCACCAAGAACGTAAACATTGCCAAACTATCTATATGAAAATTGAAGGATCTACACTTTATTGTCTTCTCTGGTTCTAGTTGTTCTTCTTGTGTTAGTTTCTTCCAAAAATCTTCCCCCCGTCAGATGTGGAGGCTTGTCCAGATGAAAGGTCTAGAGTGCCCATCGATTGAAGATGATTTCTAGAAACTTGATGCATTCCAAGGTTACTACCGGAGACTGGTCCGTGTTGCCAAACATGGTTAACACTTGTAGTGTTTTCT
>BPLS01009367.1:0-10853 GCA_019656275.1 Rhododendron kiyosumense | reverse complement strand
TTTGAATATAGGGAGTAAGTTTTTTTTCATACAGTTGCTAAACAATTTTATATCCATTTGTTATTACTATATTTTATTTTGTTTTTCTGTTGAGAATTGACGTAGTCTTCTGATGAAAGGGATTTTAAAATTTAGAAATTACAATACATTTTTTCCTTTCGATGTGGATGTAAACAAACCAGTGAGACTATGTTTTGGTTTGTATTTATGCAATATTACGTTTTTTTGATAATTTACATGTATTGGGATTTGTTTGTTGGTTTGGGGATGCAATAACGTCTACAAATTTTACGAGAGATTAGTAAATACAACTAAAAATTAGACAAGCAGAAAACAAAGAAGAAAGTAGTTTGTTCATCTACATAAATAACATGTGAAATACATGATTTTGAAATATTATTTTTCTGGGGGTATAAAATTAATTTTGCGTGTTTGTGATTTGAATCAATGCTCTTCAGTATTAATCAATTAGTTTACTTGTGTGATATTGAGTTGGGTTGATTATTGTTTGAATTCGGTCACTTTTATATTAAATTAACAACAAAATGAATGTGTATGGATTAAAAATTTAGAGAATTTAACGAACTCATAAAAGGCATATAATGAAAGTAATTTAAATCTCCAAAATACAAATTTGTCTTAGTTTTAGGTGCTGTTTTGTATTCAATAAAAGTATTATGTTTTTGAACACGTTTAAAGTACCTATCAGAACAAAGATAAACTAAATTAAAATTTATAATGTATTAGAACTAATAATATAAATCAAATTATGAAAATACAGCAATATTCATTAACTGCTTAATAGTGGAATACCAAGAATCAGCGCAAATAATACAAAATTTGAATCGAGCATGTGAAATTCATAACGAGTTTCTAATAGAGTAGAAGTTTAATTTAAATTATCCAACAAGGAATAAACAGTAAATATTGTAGCAAATTTAATAGGATTTAATAGTTTAATGAAGTATCTAGGCAAGGCTTCGACATTTATTTCATAAACTGCAATTAAAGAATACAACCTTTAGCTGACGTAATTGCAACAGGGGTGCAGCACGTGCATGAAACATGCAAATATCGAGAACAAATATGGGACTGTCGATCATTTTGTATCACTACTCAATGATACCAATTGCAACGTCAGGCATTATTAGCCACGTTGATAAACACCAACGTCAGCCTCACAAACGTCAATGGAAAATATCTTCCATACATCATCGTCAAATGTTGCCATAGTGGAGCATTAAATACAAGATTTTTTGGTACTCTTCACCAGGACTTTCTATTGTCAGGAAAATCCCACAGAGATTCACAGAAGTACAATAAAGAAACTCACGCCAGCTCATTTGCAGATGTGAATCATTAGCAAGACACAGCAAATCCAAACAACGTCATGCATTAATTTTCGAAGGGAATTATTAACATACTTCTTAACCAATAAGAAACTGGTAAATGCAATCATGGACCTGAAATTGTCGATATCGAAGTGCAATAACTCCAAGCTGTCGATTGTGCTCACAATCAACTGGAAGGCTCTTCATCACTATCCCTCACCAAGAAACATTACTAATCCCAGCAAATTGTGACGAGAGGAGCAATAAATTGAGAATAGAAGATTCCTTATATATTTTCAGTATTAAATCCACTCGACTTTAGAAAACAAATTCGATCTGAGAATCTCCGGTATCCTACATAACACTCAAATGGCATATACAAGATGCCAAAAAAGTATATGGAGCGAAAACATAGAAATCTAGAAAACGGATTAAAGCAAGATAAAATTTGCATCACTTGCACACCGCAATTTGTGCGTTCTACCAACGATTGCATGCAGAACGACTAAAACAACGTTGCAAGAAACAATCCATCTTCAGCAATTGAAAGACACACGCGAGAGTAATATCAGCAGCACATAAAGATGATCGCTTACACATGCGGACAGTTGAACAAGACACATACAATTTTAGATATTTTATTTTGTCTTCTTTTCCAAATAAAATAGCAGAGATATTGTTGTAAATGTTGAGGCGGGGTGTACAATATTTAAGAATCATACAATAATTGCGGTGATGTAATTGATATCATTTCAAAATTTACAAGTATCGGATCGTTGATAACAGCCACAGCTTCAAGATTGTTCTTGTAATAGCTAAGTAACATGTACATGATTTTTGCCATAGTAGATACAAGTAAGGTCTTTGTGTGAAATACTTGCAAGTTATAAGTTGAAGGTCAAAGAATGCAATTGGTGAAAGAGTAGAGACTCTTGGGGTAAACAATATATTTTATTCCTAATAATGCGAGAATTAAATTAGTAATAGATGAGTTCATAAGCTATAAATACATGTGCACTGAACTGACTAATTAGACATCGCATGCATGAAACCAAGCAAGTGGGAATTTAAAATACTTTTAATTCCGTGTTCAAATTGTGTCGTTGAATTATTGTATGTAACTTACCAATAACGTTGGCTTGAGCAACGGGGGCTTAAATAAGGAGGAGAAGGGAATTAAAAATATTTCAACAAATGAAAGCGAAAAATATTACTGCAATTTGAAGAACCAAATTTAAGTAGTATATATACCTTTGTACCCATTTAAATGCAAGAAAATAAACAAAAGATGGTAACAATATGGTGTTTATACGTAGTTCACAAAACATACAAAAAATGTCAAAAAGAGCTCGCGACAAGATAGAATTAACCCGCAAAATGTACCTATATAGCTGATTCAAGCGGCTGTTTTCTGTTTACGAGTAATTTTGTTGCCAAGCGTAAGGGCAATGCCTTGGGTTTTGCTCTTTTCTGTGACATAGGCACGTAGTTTTTGTGACACCCCGCTTTCCGGTAGCCGGCGGTACCGAAGAAGGGCAGGCTCTGTGCGGATGGAAGGGGGTAAGTTACAGTTTATAAGAGAAGATCTCTCGTAGTTGTACAAGTCGTTTTAGAGTTGCAAGGGCGGGTGAAAGCGCATAGGAACTTGACAGTTAAGCGTGCTCGTCCTGGGAGTAATCCAGGGATGGTTGACCTAACTGGGAAGTGTATGGGCGTTGGGTGTCCAAAGCGGACAATATTGTACAAACATGCAGTGGGTCGTTACAGGTTTTCATCTACATGCTTCTCAATACTCACATTCAGCAAAGCATCGTCCCGGAAATACTTTTCGCATATAGGTTAACAACGAGCAATCTACACTCACCTTTAAGTGCCGACTTACCGTATTAATTAGTAAAAAGGAAGCCATGATTTTTGTTGAAACTGATAAACGCCAATGAGGCGACAGGAGTGTCTTTGAAGGACTTACAGTGGACTATGGCACTTCATATTTGTTGACTTGATGATATGGCCGAGGAATTTGTTTTGGTCTTGAATAATAGTGTTCACAGCCGTGTAAATGAATTGTTAGTAGAAACAACTCATATATTACAGAATCGACAGATAGAACATGTCATATGTTAGGTAACTGACAATAGAACAATTTTGTGAAGTCTTATTATAGTCTTATTGTTATTGAGCAAGATGTGGTGGTAAATTTATTTTGATTAGATAAATTAAATCTTCACTTCGTTTTTTAATTACGCTATTGTATTTAGTCTATGTGTCAATTGACAACGAGGACTAAAACGATAGATACGGAGTAAATAATGTTCCCATTATTTATTTGAGCTAAAAATAGTTAACTCAATTAAATAATCTACCAATAGATATCACTGTTATATGGCTTTTCAAATGTACATAATGTTTATAGCGGAAAGATTTGAGACATTGTTCTTGTACTTTACTCCAGTTTGGAAATTGATTGTAATAAAATTAACATTACGTGGGTTTAAAGTTTGTAACTTTTGTGAGCAGTTGGGGTTGATTAACCTATTGTGCGCCAAATGCGACCTATAAAGCGAGGGGAAAATTTTCTCAAAACTATGATAAATATTCTCCAAAACAACTTCTTAAACGAACGAATTTTAAAATAGTAAACTAAATTCTTGGGAAAACAAATGTTGCAGAATAAAAGGTTGTAAAGTGTTAGAAGATTTCAAGTTCTGATTTGCACCATTATTCAAAAATATAAAACCAACAATATTGGTTATTATTTACTGCACAAGCTCCGCGTTAAAATCATGTGTCCTAGGTTGATTACCATAAGAAATACGCCTAGTTGTTCTTGGAATGATGTATAATTGCGCGTTTAACTAAGGGACATCAAGTTTATCAGGTTTTAGTAATTATAACTGGATTGCTAAATGGACCAAATTTTAGATTACATAATTCATAAGAAAAAGTTTCCCATTTGTTGGTCAATCAATAGCTGAATAATTTTATAAAGGTTTATTATGGTTGTATTGTTCTTATTTTTAAAATTGAAGGTACCTTTAACTTTCAATTGTATAATTTTATGCATATTACGTGTTTCCTTAGTGAACAAAGAGAAGGAAAATTCAATAACCCCTATTCAGCCGAGTTACAAATAATTATTCAAATCGCAAATAAATAATTACTCAAAAGACGTGAGTGGTAGATGGGATTTCAAACAAGCATAATTCCTCCACTGTAAGAAATTAGGGCACAGTTCTTTTACTTCCCTATCGGTTTCAAAATCCACGAAGCAAAACAATGGCGCCCAAACAGAAAACGTCTCGTCGATCATCAGGTTCACGAAAGAGCAAAGCAAACAAAGAAAGTTCGCCAACGCCAAAATCATTGACGCAAAATTATGCACCAAGATATCCTCAATGCCTGAGAGAGGCTAAACAGGTGAGGGACGAATATCTTATTCCTGTAATTGATAATCTAGGTAAGTTTGTTCTTGGTCCAATTTATTACCCGCATGCACCAGTGGAACTTCCTACTTATTATCCGGTAAATTCTGAGGAACCTTTGCTCCTTTCACTTCCGGGTTTACATCGAACTGGCTGGACTTCCAAGGGTACGATTCGATCATGGCCGACTGTTATTTTATGCTGGAAAACATGGGTCAATCGAATGAGAAAGTTTTTAGCGCCATCATGGCGAGAGATGAATCTTTACGAGGCTATTGATTTTTCTACTAAATCGTTTGAATTAAACCCAAATTTAATCGCTGCTGCTGCATGCTTTTGGTCTGTTTCTTCAAATACCTTTGTATTCCCCTGTGGACTAATGACCCTGAATGTATTGGATATTATTCATCTAACTGGTCTGTCGTGTTTGGGCGAGGAGGTAAATGCTGCTCTTAATCATAAACCATATGATCCGCCATTTAAATTATCTGAAGGTCCATGTAGTTATGCAAATTTCATAGGCAAGTACGCTGAGTCTGATGATCAAGAGCCTTCTTTTAATGAGAAGATTGCCTTCTATTTGTACTGGATTAATAAATATGTTTTATGTGTAGCCGGTCTAAAGATCACCAAAGAATATATTCGTTTGGCTGTATGTCTAGCGCAAGATATCAAGCTGGCCTTGGCTCCATTTGTTTTAGGTACATTGTACAAGGGACTATGGTCATTTGTAAGAAACAAAATAACCAATAATTGTTGTGGGCCCTTTTGGATTCTTCAGGCATGGCTATATGCCTATTTTCCAGCGATTAAACCTCGAACCATTTGCAGGACAAAAGATGGTGCACAATATTTAAGTTATGCTGAATATTTGTTGTCTCACGAGCCAAAACAGGAAAATACTTCATTTAAAAGATATTTCACAGCTTTTTACAAACCTGGTATTGGAGATGCACCAGAATGGCTTCCTTTTAAAGAATGTTCGTATGCAACATCTGAGGGGATAAAACCCATACTTCAGTTAATGATTCCAGATGCAGTGGCGAACCAATTTTGGGCAACCATCTTGATTCCCAGGTTCATATCTGTTGGATTTTCTCCATCGACAATAAATTTCTCTAACTGTAGCTTTGAGATATATTGTCCTAACCAATGTGCTAGGCAGTTTGGATTGGTTCAGGGGATTCCTGTTCCCTATACGCACCCCAGAATTAAAGATTTGGTGCAAACCAGACCCAATGTGACTAATACTGATGTTATCAAAGAATTGGTTGGGCATTTCAAAGCTAGCACAACAACTTTTCAGTTTGAAGGCTTTGTTGCTAACCCTGCATCTACACCAGAGTACAATTTCTGGTGGAAATGTACAGAAGCAATATTATTTACCAGGGACTTGGAGAATTGCCTGTTCAGGCTGGATTCTGAGAGTACCAAGTTAGGTATGATACTACGTGTATTTAGTTGTCTAATGCAGGACTCTTTGTTTTATCCAATAATTCTATCCAAGTTATTTCGACAGGCAAAATTTCCAAAGAGCCATGTAGTGCTCAAGTTCAGGGCAAAGAGAAGCGTAAAAAGGTTGCACCTGCAGAAGGTTCAAGCAATTTAAAGAAAAGAACCAGGAGTTCCAAAGCTGTAGACGCTATTCATGATCAGCTGACAATGGCTGCTTCCACAGAAGCCTACAAGACAGCCATTGCACAAGAAGAAACGACTTCTAAAGAAGAAGCCGAAGATTCAGAAATCATAGGAATGTACAAAAGGGTACTAATTCTATGCGAAATAATTATTCATAGATGATCAGTCGAATACATTGTGCAGTAATTTATTAGCTTATTCTAATATACTGATCTCTTGTTTATCAGAGAACAAGAAGAAAGCTATAGCTGCAACCCACTTCAGATGAAGAAAACGGTGTTGATAAAGGTTCATTAAAGATGGTCTGTAGTTTCGTGGAATCTGAACCATTGAACATCACGCCCAATATTCAGTTAGTTATCGAACATGGAGTTCAAACAAGCCCAGAGAATAAAAGAGGTGAGAAAGTTGAAATGTTAGAGAAATCAAAGTCGGCAGAAATAGGTACTGTCTCAGTACAAAATTCAGCCGCGGAATCATTGATAACAATTTCCAGTGCTTGCAATACCAGTTCTAGGGAACCAACAATATGTGCCGAAGTTGCTGAGAAATTGATAGAACCAAATGCTGATGTCTCAGTAACGGATATGATAATTGCTGAAGCAACTGTTGTAGAGCAAGAAATAGTTCATGTGAACAAAGAAATAGAATCCAATGTTGAGCCTGAATGCCAATCAATGTTTATGGTGTGCAAAGACAAAGAAGCAGTTCAGTCAGTGCTTCCCAAAGAAATGGATGCTGTTGATGCGGAAAACATGAGTCTTCTTTCTTTGTCCATTGACACGATCCCTCAGATATTGGAGACTGCACAGGAAACAGATGAACAGCGCAATATTGTATGTGAATCTTTTCTGTTGACTGAGGTTACTGAAGTGCAAGAGCAACCACAAGATACAGAGGTTTTTATAACTGCTGAGCAAGAACTTGCAACTGAAAAAGATCCCATTGCCTCACATATTTTAGTGAACGAGGTAAATCCTGAGCCGATTACAAGTCGTAGTTCTGAGTTGGATCTCATGCTTAACAAGGCTAAGTTATATTCTCAATCATTTTCTCGGTCCGTAACTGGGTTTTCGGAATCCCTGACTCCTTCTGCTTTCTACGACCTCAGAGAAGACACGAAAAAGGAACTGGAATCGTTCTTTGGGATGTTTGAACTTCCTCTGGCGGAAATTGCTACTGATCATAGCATAGCTTTCAGTAATTGTGTGAGCTAGCTGATAGCAAAGAAGGTGCTTCCATTGTCAGAACACATTAGACTTGAAAAGTTTTGGACAACTTTAAGTGGAAATTTAACAACAGTAGCTATTTGCCAGAAGCAGATGAAGGAAAAACGTGACAGCATAGATCAATTTGCCAATACTTGCAAGGATTTGGATGCAATGGGAAATAACATTCAAGATTTGAAGGGCAAATTACATAAAATAGATATGGAAGAAGCTGAACTTGTTACCCGTTTGGGTCAACTCAAAGAACAAAGAAAGTCACTACTGACAGAGAAGGAATCAATCAACCATAAGTTGCCCATGATCAATTACAATGAACAAGAGATTGAAGCGATGGTGTCTGTGGCAACGAGTGACTTCTTGGAGAATCAAGAAATGTACAATTTGATTGATAACAAATGGAGCTATTTCAAAAGACTATTCATGGAATTTAAGTCCAAAATTCGGTAGTATCTGTACAGAACATTAACTTTTCCCGATTTATGGTAGGTGTGATAGCAGATCTGGGTTTTGAAACTTGCAGTCTGCTAATCGTGTAACTATGATAAACCTGCACTTTTGAGGTTTCTCAAACTCTGTTAAACTTGATGCATGTTAGCTCTGTGCTTCCATGCTTATTTCTAACTGTATTTACCTATGTTGTGCTGATTAATTTGTCTACATTAGTCTCAGCGTTTAACACTAATTATTCAAAGCAAAGATAAACCGTGAAGCACTTTTGTACCTTTTGATGTTGGATAGCTTCGTAAAGAAAATTGTTTGGATTCACTGAGAAGGTATCTTTGTTGCCTTTCAATATTGGGAATTATCTGCTTTGCATACAGAATAAGCATATTGCATGTAAAATATAAGTTGAAATGTTCAACAGTACAAATTATTGATTTACCTTGCAGAGTTCTACCTTCGTACAGTTTTTAAAAATTAATCATACCAGGCGAATTCAGAGCAACCAAGCAGCACAAGCTTGTTTTGCACTATAGTGTTGGTTGTTAAATATACGGCTCCCTCAACAATAACTGTATCTTTCCAGGTTTCCTCATATTTTATGCATAAGAATTTGAATGCAGAAATTGTTGCTAATGTGACGGTGAAAAAGTAGGATGCTATCGATCAAGCAACTACTAATGTTTGTGGATATATTCTTTGTGTGTCGAAACTTGGCCCTTACATTGTCAATATTCTCGTAGCTTTTGAATTTTAGATGAATGGTATGTTCTGTCAAGGTGTTCATAAAGAATTGGATACCTGCGCTGAGGCCCAAGAGTAAACGGTGTTGGGTGAATTTCTTCTCGATGTTGCGCAGTTGGCCAGGGTTCTGCTGTGCCTGAGCTGCTTGCTTGCGAACATGGGCATTTGTTGGTGTAGGGGGATGCTCTGTTTGTTTTGGATCTCGAGGCATGCATTTCACGGCAATCTACGTTTTGATCACTCGGTATTCTTTTTTCTGCGAGCACATTGCTGTTATCGATTGGTTGCATATTTTTCGATAATGGGTAAGTTTGTTTACCATTTTTGTCTACAGAAGCGAACCAGCGAATAATATCAGGCATGTTGAAAGGTGACTATATGCTATTGGAACTCCAACACTTGACGAAAGAATTGGTTAATAAACATTCAAACAACCTTGAAAAGAATATTTTGTGACCAGGAACATAACTTCAATACGTTTACAGGTCCACCCTCAACCTCACGTGTCATTTAACTTCGATATGTTTACAGCAAAGAGGTTAGTTACCAAAAGAACAGAGTAACAGAATCAGAGCACGGTATTTATGCTCGAATTAAAGATACGAATTAGATCATATTTCTCATGTATCCTGTTAGATATCTGAAAATAATTGCAAGCCTTTTTTTTTTACTGTTCTTTACATTTCGAAGTGTTTCAACGTTTTTTTTTATTATGTACGCATGCCTTACATCTATGAGTATTAAAAATTGACTGATGTTTGATAGGTTTATATATGTAAGTAGCTAAATACATACAAGAGAATTCATCAGCATATTTAGAAATGATATGAAAACATTTAAACTTACATATTGTTTTCACACAACTGACATATTAATGTTTGCCAGTGAGATATCAAAACAGGCAAGATAATCACAACTCATTACTAAACCTATGATAACCCAGGGCTTACAAAAAGGTCAAAAGTATGGGAAAAGTTATTTTATACACCATTGTATAGTGTCAGGAACGCTATGCCCATGGTTTTGTTCCAATTACACCTTACAGTCGCTGAACAACTGGGCAAATTAAGTTAGAGGAGATCGTCGAGGAATGCCTTTCCTTTTCCTGGAGTTTAAATGGTTGAACATAGGTGCAGTTGCAGGAGAAATGCTGCTCGTAACCTGTTTAGCAGCTGAAGTAGATGCAACAGAATATGTATCTAGCAATTTATGCAACCTTCTTACCTTCGATTTTTTGTTTGGCGTTGATGATTGGTTAATCTCCAAACTGTGATCAATTTTCCCTGTGCGAAGCTTTGTTTCGACAGTGAATGTTTGCTTTGGAGAACCACGGGATATAGCTTCTCGCTACATCAATAGCACAAAAGAAATTGATTTCAATTAACATACCGTGTCAAGGAACGTAACCCGTGTAATTATTGCATTGCAAATGATGGAGTGCAAAAATAACACGCGTACATATGTAAATATCAAAGTCAAAATATTTGCAGTGTTACAATTCACCATACTGGAAGTGAGAAACAACCAAACCGTCCGTGATGTTTATAAAAGAACACAAAACTAATAAAATTTGATTATGAATAATGAGGTAACATTGTTTTGTGGCAGTAGAAATGAACCATGCGAACTTCACAAACAACAAATGATCCAGATTACCAAAAAATGAACCATGTTGTAAAACAACACTTCAGAATTCCAACCGTGAGTAAAAATAATTGAACGAGGTGGAATTGATGGCAGAGATCGTGCAAAAGACTTGGGTTGAAAATTGTCACACGATAGAACGAAAGACCAATTGAACGTGCAATTTTAAATGATTTTGAAACCAGTTATGCGGAAACCCAATGTTTACTACAAACCAACTATGCAAGAAATTATAATTGAATTGAATAGTTTGTAAGTTACAGGATATGTTGCCACTAAATTTGAGTAAAATACAAACGAAAACATTTATACAATACTTCTTGAGTATATTCAGAGTAACGATGCTCGATAACATTAAACTTCAAATTTGCTACATATTTCTAGTCGTCGCTCATTTGAACGAA
>BPLS01009267.1:0-11942 GCA_019656275.1 Rhododendron kiyosumense | reverse complement strand
AATTATTTCCGATTATTTTATCCTTCGGATATTTCGCTCCCCTACACAATCTGTGCAAGCAGACTTATTGGGTGGATTCTAAACGGTGATCTGTGCACACCTTTCTAAATACAGCTGAGTTTATATGCATCGGGCACAAATTGCAATGTGGGGCCCACTACGGGTCTCACAATTTAAAATCTGAATGAAAAGTTAGAAGATTGAATCAAACAGTTGCGGTAATCGAATGAGCTGATTTTTTCAAGGGCACTTGAAAAAGTATTTTAAATTCAATGAACGACCCTCGGATCGTTTTTGGGAGACCCGTAGTTGGCCTCACAATATAATCTGTGCATGATCTGTGAAAAAAAAAATCGTTATTGAATAGGGTTGTGCTACGTGCGCAGAAGAAACAACACAAACACAATACACAGATGAATTTGGATTCATTTCGGTTCCGCAAACATAATCCGACCCGTTTCTAGTCCCACATGTTTACGGGACCCGAAACGGTCCCAAAACTATCTGTGCATTTTGTCTGTGTTGCTTCTTCTGTGCAGGTAGCATTAGTGTTCTGAATATTGATATCGTAGCAACCAAACGAATCCGGCAGCGGCACAGGACCATGCCTCAACATTCCTCCATTTTCAATGGCATCTCCCTGCAAAAACCAACCCCTATTTCCCGACTATCCTCGGCGGCAACATCAAAGTTGGCTTAATTGAAACAAATCCAAAACAAATGATCTTCTCCAAGACCAAACCATTTTCTTCTCTCTCTTCTTCTCACCGTCCCAATCCACCCAAAGCTCCAAGCTTGCAAACTCTCCTAAAAAGTGGCTTCAGCCCAACCCTCAAAGACTTCAACCGATTCCTCCTCTTTCTCTCCCAATCTGGCAAATTCAAGCCCCTCATTCACTTCTTCTCTCAGATGAGCTCCCACCACATCAAAGGCAATGCTCATACCCACTCCATCTTCACTAGGGCTCTCCTTAGGGACCACCAATATGGAGAAGCACATATATTCATCAAGACCCACATGGCCAAATCATCCGTGTCGTGGCGAAATCGATTGTGGGACCGTTTGATCCAAGGCCTCTGTACAAACAAAAAAGACCCAGAAAAGGCATTCTTGGTGTTGCAAGATTGCTTGAGTGTTGATGGTACACTGCCTTCTTCTTTTACTTTTTGCATACTGATTCATAGTTTTAGCTCTAAAGGGATGATGGGTAGCGCAATTGAAGTGGTGGAGATGATGACAGAGGAGAAAACCAAATACCCACTTGATAATTTTGTTTGTAGTTCATTGATTTCTGGGTTTTGTATGATTGGAAAACCTGAACTTGCAGTTGAATTTTTTGAGAATGCTGAGAGTTCAGGTGGGTTACGGCCTAATTGCGTGACCTATACCGCGCTTGTGAATGCTTACTGTAGATTGGACAGATTTGTGGAGGTCAAGAGTTTAGTTACTAGGATGGAGAAGGAAGGAATAAATTTCGATGTTGTGTTGTATAGTAGTTTGATTCATGGGTATTTTATGGAAGGAGACCTTTTGGGGGCATTGTGGAAGCATAGAGAGATGGTGGATAAACAAATAGACTTGGATACTGTTGGCTATACTATACTTGTAGATGGATTTTCAAAGGAAGTAAACGTGGTGAAGGCAGTGGGGTTTTTAAACAGAATGAAAAAGGATGGATGTCCACCCAATTTGGTTACCTATACAGCGGTCATATTGGGATTTTGCAGAATAGGGAAACTGGAGGAGGCTTCTGCGGTGCTTAAGATGGTTGAAGACTTGGGCATTGAAGTTGATGAATTCATGTATGCGACTTTAATTGACGGAGCCGGTCGGATTGGTGATTTTGATTGTGTATTTAGTCTGTTAGACAACATGGAGAAGAAGGGTGTTAATCCGAGTATTATTACATACAATACTGTGATTAATGGGTTGTGCAAAGCTGGGAGAACGGTTGATGCGGATGAGTACTCAAAGGGCATAGTTGGAGATATTTGGACATACAGCACGTTGTTACACGGGTACATTGAAGAAGAGAATGTCATGGGGATGTATGAAACAAAGAGGAGATTGGAAGCAGCTGACGTGTGTTTGGATGTTATTATGTGTAATATCCTTATCAAGGCACTATTTATGATGGGATCGATTGAGGATGCTCTTGCACTTTATAAAGGGATGCCAGAAATGAACTTGGTTGCAGATTCTGTTACTTATTGCACCATGATTGATGGATACTGTAGAGTTGGTAGGATTGGTGAGGCTCTTGAAATATTTGACGAGTTTAGGGCAACGTCAGTTTCTTCAGTTGCATGTTACAATTGTATTATTCATGGGCTCTGCAGGAATGGAATGGCAACTGTGGCATTGGAGGTACTTATAGAACTTCATGAGAAAGGTTTTTCTTCAGATATGGGTATCAATATGATGTTGATCAAGGCAATTTTTGCAGAAAAAAGTGAAGGAGGAGTGTTTAATTTAATTTACAGAATAGAGAACATGAGTGAAATTTTTACAACCATATGTAATGATGCTATTTGTTTCCTTTGCAAGAGAGGTTTCTTTCTTGCTGCCTGTGATGTGTACATGTTATTGCAGAGGAAAGGGTCAGTTGTCGAAAACAAGGCGTACTATTCAATCATGAAGGCACTTAGGGGATATGGAAAAAGTTGGTCAAATCGCCCTCTTTTAAATACCTTGGTAAAAAGGTTTGGCATAATTGAACCAAGGGTATGCAAGATTCTATTGGATTACCTGTGCATAAAAGATGTTGACAATGCTCTTAGGTTTCTTGATGCAGTGAAAGACAAAGCATTTTCCACAACCTTCCATGTTCATGTTCTTAGGACACTTACTAGGGATGGAAGGGCTTTGGATGCATATAAACTTATCATTGGCGGAGAACTGAATCTACCCACTATGAATGTGGTTGATTATTCCAAGGTGGTTGACAGCCTTTGCAAGGGAGGACATATGGATAAGGCCTTAGATCTTTGTTCTTTTGCAAAAAGAAAAGGGATTGCCCTTAGCATCATCACGTATAACTCAGTTATAAATGGATTGTGCCGCCAAGGATGTTTCATTGAAGCATTTAGACTATTCAATTCGTTGGAGAAAATTGACGTGTTTCCTTCAGAAATCACATATGCTACACTGGTCGACAGTCTATCTAAGGAAGGGTATTTGCTAGATGCCAGGAAGTTATTTGACAGTATGGTCCTCAAGGGCTTGAATCCGAATACACATGTTTACAACTCATTGATTGATATATATTGCAAGCAAGGTCAAATTGAGGAAGCCTTGAAGCTTCTCCTTGAAATGGAGGTAAGGCAGCTTAAGCCTGACAGATTTACTGTTTGTTTTATGATTAATGGCTATTGCCGAAAAGGTGATTTGGAAGGTGCTCTTGAATTATTTTTTGAATTCAAAAGGCAAGGCGTGTTACCTGATTTCTTGGGTTTCATGTATTTAATAAGAGGTTTATGTGCTAAGGGAAGGATGGAAGAGTGCCGAACTATATTAACACAGATGCTTCAGACTCAATCTATTGTGGAATTGTTGAAGATAGCTGAAACTGAGGTTGGAACGGAGTCCATTGAAAGTTTTCTTGTCTCTTTATGTGACCAAGGAAACGTCCAAGTAGCCACTGTGATCCTCAATGAAGTTGCATCTATGTTTTTCCCTGCTGTGAGGATGCTTGATGCTAATGATGGATCAGAAAAGCTGATGGAGCTTTGTGATGGGAAAGATATTGATACAGTTCAATCCGAGTCTTTATTCTCCCCTCGTGAATCTGATGAGAAATTTGGAGTAAGCAATCTGGGGTCACTAGAGAATGCAATGAAAGTACATGGTAATCTAGAGAACCAATCTCCATTGCCTGACTTTAGGTCTTATTATGCCCTAATTGCTTCACTCTGTTCAAGAGGTGAGTTGGGGAAAGCTAATAAACTGGCAAAAATGATTTCTGATTCACGAGTTCGTTAGTTGACTTGAAATTTAGTGCCTTTGGAAGCTACTGCTCCCTTTGGGTTCATCTTGGTGGTGAGGAAACCTTGCAGATATCATCTGCAGGTATGTTATGTTTCCTTTCAAGTTCTGCATTTTTTTTGTTACATCGATATCAATTTTTTCCTATCTGACATTATTCTGGGTCCAGTGATCTCATAATCATATCGTTTAGAACTCATGAAGCATGACTGACAATGACTCAGATTCTAAAAGTCCTATTAGCCTGTACACCACAACAACTAGTCAGTTAAATACAGTACAACTAGACTTTGTATTGCAACTGAGTTAGTCTTAAGCATAGGAAACTACCCAGTCAGCTAATTGGACGGCACATGGTTTCTCCAATTTTTTTTTCACAATAGATATCAGGGATTCAGGCTTCCACCGTAAGTTGTGATTCTTGGGACGTTTTGTCTACTTTCTTGTTTTTTTCAATGAAGAAAACCATAAATCTTTCCAAACAGTCAACTTCCACCATGGCTTACTTTGATCTTTTGCTTCTCTTCAGGTCGTCACATGCACAAACTTTTAAAAGGTTACGACAATAATGTTACAAAATTTTGAAATTTTATATCTCTACCATCTACTGCATTGTCATATGTAGATATAAAATCTCTCTTTCTAGATTCTATCTGTTAGAATATTGTTAGTGTGGTTGTCTTTGTCCCACATCGGTTAGTGAAGTCTTGTGATGAGATATCACATAATCTAAATAATAATTGTTTTTGTTAGGGTTCATGTAACGGCCCGCGCCAACTGCTAACCCGTAGCCTTAACCACGTGACTCAAAAGGTTAATCTCGGGTTAATATTAGCTGGTGGGCATTACTATATAAACCACTTAACTTTTCCATAAGTTTCCAATGTTGGATGTCACAATCTCAACCATTTAAGGTTGCAACATCCTCGTTGCGCCCCACGATCCAACAACTTTCACCCACCAAGCGATGTGGAACAAGTACCCGCTTAAGCACGTCAAGCTCCTTAAGCTCGTCTCATGTGAGACCCGCCCAAGCACCTCAAGCGCCTCGCTTGTCAGGTCCAGCCAAGCACATCTTTTTACAGGACCTGCCTCACACTTCTAGTTGGTGCAAGCTCTGATACCACTTGTAACGACCCACGCCCACGCTAACTGATCTGATAACCCTTAGTCTAAACTACGTGGCTCAAAAGGTTACCACAAGTTAATAGTAGCCGGTGGGCATTACTATATAAACCACTTAACTTTTCCATTAGTTTCCAATGTTGGATTTCATAGCTAATTACCACTCTAAACACTTTGATTACTCTACCAAACAACATCGTATTAAGCTAGGGTTTAGGAGAATTCGTTCCCCGTTGCTTGTGCCATAAGTGCACCGTTGTTTGTTATGATTCATGTGTTATGGATCATCTATTTACCTCTCCACGTGCGAGTGTGGGGGAGTGTTAGAGTTTGTCCCACATTAGTTAATTATTACCTCGAAAACTAGTATATGAGCCTACGTGGCCTCTCCCCTCATTGCCATTTAGTTTTGAGTTGGATGCTTTAACATTATCCATGTACATTTTTGTTCATTCTTTTGACTGTTGACTTGTTCTTGGGCCATCCTCAGTGGTTAATTTTTGTTTCTTTCCAGGCGTCCATAACAGATTCGTGCAGTCACCAATTATACACATTTTTAGTTTTCAAAACTGTCCCTTACAAATGGTTATAAATAGTCTTAAATGGGGTTAGGAAGGCAACATTGGAAATAATTACTTTTTTATTAGAATTTGAGTTTGGAACTCTAAAATGGACAGACAAAATGGGATGGAAGGACTCGAGGGAGTATCTTTTTTTCTTCTGTCATTAACATCTAATATAACTTAATGCATGTGTTCTTGATAGGATGTTCGGATTGTTAATAAGAAGAAAAAGAAGTATTGAATCCTTGGTTAATGGGTCTTTTGATCTATCCGATAACTGCAGTTAGATGAATGTGATGATTTCCATTTCAGTGGTAAAATGTGAGTCTCATAAGTGTAAGAGCCTACTCGGATTATATGATCTACCAAATGTTTCACTAGTCGACAAGGAAACTTGTTGATGCTAGATAAGATACGTAAGACAGATTGCTGCGGTCATATTACTGACTAGATGTTTTACTCCTTATCTGCTTCTAAAACCACTTTACCAAAAAAGGTTCTGCTAATGGTCACATGATCCTGCTTACACTAAACTAGATCTTGTTTCACTCTATCTGGCCCTGTCTTAATTTTGACATGATTTTATTTAGTTAAATATTCAGATAGGAAATCAAAGATTTTATTGACTGTTGTTTGGATTTGTTCCAGATGTTTTTACTTTCTCGCTCTTTTTCCCTTAATTCATGGGCCAAGAATCTAAGATACAGCTTTTCTGTTCTTATGGAGCTTTTGCAATACAATTTTTTTGCTATACACTGCCCTGTTTTCTTGCATCTCTGTGTGTGTCTCAGAGTGCACACGTGTTTGTTTTTTGCTTGTTTGATTTTTGGTTTGTTTTTCAGAGATTTCATTGCGTTATATTTTGAAGGTTGAACTGATACTAATTTTAGTCATTTCATTACATGCTCCTCGATTGTGAAAAAGTATTTGCACTTCCATTGACTTCTTTTGGATTAATAGGTCTGAAAATATGTTCTCATTTATTCCGTTGGGGTGGAGGGGGGTTTGGTAAGAGATTAACAAGAATGAGAATCCTATCGGTTGTTTGGAGTTTGGACATACCAAAGAGATGAGAAATGGTGGATATTTACAATGTCTGTTTTGTTTCTCACCATTTCGCATAAGAAATGATGAGACTCTGTTAGAAACCATAATCCTTTCTTCTCTCACCAAATGCCTCTATCCAAATGAACCGTGAGCAACTTGTTTGGGAGTTATTTTTCTCCAAGTGGAATTTTTTTTCCTCCAAGTGTCGTAAGTGTGTCCAGTTTCAGAAAAATAGGACATGTGGAGACAAGTATATCATGTGTCAAGGATTGTCGAAGTGTGGTGTGAGTCACGGACACACTACCTTCTTGGTGCTGTCTATACTTCTTAGGAGTAAAGTACCCTTGGTACTGATTCAATGGTATGTGACAGTTCTTCAAAATGCATTCGAACTAAGAAGTCGAAATAATAAAACTTTACCAGGTCGTCAAGTGGTGATGTGACCTTTCCATTACAAATTGTCTCTCTTATGCGTCTTTGCTTTACTTTATTCGCTTGTCTTCTCTTGATTTTCCCCTTTGTATGTGTCAAATGGAAGTGAGTCCTGTATTTGCTCTATTTTTCATGTGTGCTTGATAATTTATCACGTAGAAGTGGATTTTCATTACTTAACATTTCTTTTGGCTTTTCCATAACGTACGCTATCATTTTACCTGAACTTGTCTAGCTGCCCTTGTTTTTAACTGTTGTCTTTTCCAAGTACTTATGTGGTAGGCCTATATTCTTCTAGTCATTGTTCTTGTGCTCTTTTCTTCATTGATTTGTGAGTTGTGTCTAAGAAATGAATTCATTAGGGATGCAGTTGAGTGCACAGCAGTCAAACTCTTTCTGTACTGCTGACATCACACAGGTTCTCCTGAGGAAGAGTAACAGTAACGGATTGTTTACTTCAAAAGACCAAGATATGTTTGCTCGACGGACAAAGAGAAAAGGAAAGAGAGGTTAGTGTTACAAACTCAGTAGCTCGGAATCGTCATAGTTGAAAGATGCTGCTTTCTTACCTAGATCTTGCTTTTATCAGGTTGTTCAGGCAAAGCCTCAACATGAATCCATTCTTTCATTCTTCCATCATTTTGCATCGACTTTCAAGCTTCTGACATTTGATTCGTGGTTCTATAAAGTGTGTGTTGGCTCGTAATGGTGGGTTATTATCACACAGAAGGTTTATTTCTTGTTGTATGCCCATCTAGTTCCCGCATGGAAACTTCAAACTTCCCATTAGGTATGATAGATATATATTGGTGGGGAATATTTTGGAGCATTAGCTTCTTTTCTAGATTTGTTGATGTGTTGGTTGGTCTGAAGGGTTGGAATAAGGCTGCTATGTGTAGGCTTTTATGGTCCATTTCTAAGAAGGCAGATCAGACACCTTATGGATCGGGTGGACTCACATACGTTCTTTAGGGACAACGCATGTGGTCCATGCTGGTTCCACCCTCTGCTTCTTGGACAGGAGGATGGTGCAACCATGGATTTAGATATATTATTGGCGATGGTCAGGACGCTTTCTTGTGGCTTGACAATTGGCATACCTTGGGGCTTCTCAAATACAGGTTTGAGGGTAGAATGGATGATAACTTGGTTAGGAGTCGTCAGTCTCAAGTTGCTTCAATTATTAGGAATGGCTCTTGGTTTTGGGCTAGAAGGAGGAATAGGGTGGTTAATGAGATAATGTTTGGCATCCCCAGCGCCTTGGTCCTAAAACTGCTCAAAGGGATTCTGTTTTGTAGACCTTAAATCCTAGAGGTGAGTTTTCGATCAAGTCAGCTCGGCAGGGCTTTAGACAGTCTCAGCCTGAAGTTCTTTGGTGGAAGTCAGTTTCAAGAGTCTTTCAGGGTAAGAAGGAAGATCCATATGGTGCTGGGCAGAAAATCATTGCTGATCCGAGATTTTGCACGAGTGCTTGGAAGAATATGAGGAGATCCTCTGCTAATCGAACCACATGTCTATCTTCGAACATTTCTTGCAACATTCTTTGTTGAGATTTTGTCTCTGTTTTGGCTGTAGTGAGGGAGGCCTAGTTGTTACTATTATTTAGTTTGTTTGTTGTCATTTGGTTGCTCTGCTGGTATGTGCTAGTAGCTTGTTTTAGGTTAGGTTTCGCTTGTATTCTGTTTCAGGGGTATGCCCCAGTGGACATGTGTTCTGTTTGTTCAATAAAATTTCAACTTACCGAAAAAAGAGTTTCTTCATTGTTTTAAGTCCCGGCCCATCTGTGTAACTGTAACCTTATGTATCTCTCATTCGTTAGTATGTTACACGTAATCTGCTCGTTGTTCCAAGACCATTATAACTCAACCCTATGTAGGTTGCGGTTCTCGCAGGGTGTTCTTAATTACGTGTAAATACGTGTGAGTTGGAGAGGTGCTATTGGTTGATGATTAGTGAAGAGAAGAGGGGAGTAATCTTGTGGGGTGAGAGGAGCAAGAGGTACAGAAAGGACAAAGGTAGCATATCCCTTGTTCCTTCCGCGTGAGGTGTCTGACAGTCCTTTCTAGCAGATTGAGTGAGGTCATCCAGAGAAGAATGTTCTCCTGTCTCAAAATCCGTGCTCACTACTTTCTCTCTCTAGAAAAGGCTGTCCTCTGACAATGATGGGGAATGTCGAGGTATTTATAAGGCACCTGGGCCTAGGTCAGGCCCAAAGCGGTGCTCCGTAAATGCCCAATACGTCTCCCTCCTATACCTTTAGGTCTTGGGGAAAATCGTTCACTCTTGAGGGTTTTTCTCGTGGGAGCACCTGATCCCTGCGACGCAACCTCCTTCCCAAGCCACCAAACGACAAGAATCTCCCCCATTCCTACTGGAGCAAGGTCGCAACCCACGGCAATCGTTCTCTTGTCGCGAAGTCCCTCTAGGCCTTGCCTTATGGCCCAAGCAAAACTCCTTGCGCTTTAATTAGATCTTCTTCATGGTTCTAAGACTGTAATGACCCACTGGCCTCTATCGTGATGGACCTTGTGGACTGTCTTGCCTGCGGGGCTTGATCTTCTTCTTGTTGACTCTAGCTGGTTTCCACGGGTTCATGACTTTGTCACACGGAATTCCGCGTGGACATCTTCTACGAATGCCCCTTTAAGCTCTACCCACGTGTCCCTTTGTGGTTGGGTGGTCAACGGTCTTCTCTAAGTCAAGATTTGACCAATGCCTTCTTGCTGCGCGGGCTCCGTCACCACGTGTCGGCGCCCAATTGGTCAATCAAAGAGTCTCCCTTGGGTCAATGGTCAAGGTTTTGTCCGACCCTACACCCTCCACTACCTTGGATTCCTCTTGCTTTCAGTTGCTTGACAAGTTCTGCACTTGGGCAAACATCACCTTAGCCCACAACTGGAGTTTTTCTGTTGCAAGTTTAGAGTCAATTAATCCCACTCGTTTTCGTTGCCGAAATTAGTGGGGATTTCAAGCAGCTTTCCTCTGTCCTGTATGCATTCTTTTGAAAGCCTTTTCTCCCCTTGGTTTTTTTTATCCAGTATTAGTGTGTGCATTTTACCTCTGAACCACCCTTAACGTTGCCCTGTTTATCTAAGCGATGAGACTATTTAGCTCGGCTCGAACACTATGAAGCTCGGCTCGTTTACACCTCTAGCCTATGTGGTGGAACAATGCATGCCCAACACATTGCCGGATCATCTTCCAATTGAGTTTCTTCCAGTCTACATAAGTCAACACTGTTGCATTCCAAAGGGTCGTACAAATCCTTCCAGAATAACATGTCCTCTATCTGTGACTTCCGAGTGGGGTTATTGGTTGCCAACAACGATTCTCAAGGTTCCACTTTTAAGATAGTTTAGTTTGTTTTAATCGGCAAAGAAAACATTTTATTAAAGATTCGACAAGCTACATCAAGACAGAGCGAGAAAAGGTAAGCAGATAGAACTAGAGGGAGAACTAGACCGTCTGACTGTGGGAGGGGCTATAGGGATTAGTCCGAGGACCGAGGTGCACGTAAGTTAGACCGGAACTCCTTGCATTACCAAAAAAAAAAATGGAGTAGGACTGCTACATGAGCTGCGATCCTTCGCCCCTCAAGAAAAACTTTCCAGACACAAATCACATCTTCCTAATTCCTCCTAAGCATCTTAACAAGTCCTCCACCTTGTAATCCTTGATGTTGAACTTGCCGGCTCCGGGTAAGCCCCACAAGTTCTCAGGCTTGGACAACCTCCCACCGTGGGGCAACCAAAATTTTATTTTATTTTTTTAGATGAAGTAATATGTACTTATAAATAGATCAAAACTTTGTAAATCTCCTTGTTTGTACCCGTGATAGTTCTGGATGCTTCTATTAGTTCTATATACACCTGCTGAGAGTTCGAGTCTCTGTGCCCCGATTCTTCTTTTTCAATGGTGTAACTACTAAGAGGCTGTGGTGTTTAGAGTTAGATTTTAGTTCTTGAGTTGGGCCAGGCCCATGTGGTTTAGGGATGTATTGTAAAGGGGTTTGGCCCATAGGGTGTTTTTGGGCCTAGTCCCAACTGTTTTTTATTTCTTTCCATCCAACAGTTAGTTGGGAGGGATTCCCCTTCCTCTACCCGATGTATCATTTGTCGAGTTTTTAATAAAATTATTTTGCCTATCCAAAATAAAAAAAATGCTAAAAGAAAGCAGGTTTGAACCCCCACATATACTGAGTTTATTTAGCATTGACACCACAAAGATATCACACACAATATGTTCCCTGGATAAAAAAACAAATAATAGTATCAATACTTTCCATTGCTTTTTCTAATATATTACTAGCTTATACTCTTCATTTAAGTTTGTTTACATTACCAAATTAGCTAAAACTAATAGTAAGAAAATATGTTTTATGTAACCTCCTGATTTTATTTATTTATTTGGTTTTTGACTTGTATTTTTTTATGACTAATAGTGACTGGACAACCAAATTTAAAGTCGGCCCCAAAGGACCTAGTGGGACACAATTCACTCTAGTAGGACCAGCTGGGAAGATCCCCAACATCAAAACTGGCACGAGGTACATAAATTATGGCCAACATTATCCTCAGGGGTTATTCCCCTTCTAAGCAAAGCAGATTTTAGTAGCCAAGCCATTTTGTATAGCCTGCCAAGAAATGATTTCTACCTTGGGTGGACACAAATTTATTCATATTAGAGAGATCTCTGGGGGATTCAATTGACGTCTCTGCTCTACCCATTTCTGATAAGCTGACCATACAGGACAAGATAGTTTAGAGCATCTGTATCAGTCTCTTTATATAT
>BPLS01009193.1:0-10972 GCA_019656275.1 Rhododendron kiyosumense | reverse complement strand
TTTAATTTCAGTTATGAAACAGGGCAGTGAGGGCACCGTTCGATGATCGCAAAGTCTAAATCAACGATTAGATCCAATAATCTCCCAAACCAGCGTTTAATTACTACCCAAACGACACCGGTTCACTTTAAAACGACACCGTTTGCCATAAAAACAATGCCTCCCTTAATTTCCGTAATCCTCTGTAATTGGTACTCGACCGGGACAGGCTTCATACAACCGCCGTACCGTTCGGGGCCACGTGGAATTTTTTCATTGGGTGGCACTTTTCAGGATGTAAACACACCCCCCGCATTAACATTTTATTTATGCTAAATAAATGTTAATGGCACACGTTCTCTGCCCATGCCCCTTCAAATCCGGATGCACGAAGCATGACAGGATTCTGTTCCCATGCACGTCCATTGAGCTTCCCAAAGATAGCTACAACAATTTCCCTATAAATGGCAGTTAATGATAGGGTTTAACGAATCACATTACCCCTCATAAACCTCTTCGAATTTAAGTCCTTTCTGTCAAGAAGTTTTACGTTTATGGACTCTCTTCCAGAAATCAATCTCATTCTAGATAACCTTGATCATCAATCTTACTCTCCCCAAATGTCTCCTCCAAATTCTCCTCGAATGTTGGCAGGCAAGATTATTTCTGATCTAACATTCCATACCCCCAACCCATCTCCCACGGGTTGGGATTCCTCGTTGACCCGTTCGAATTCGTGTGATGGGTCCAACTGGGGCTCATGGGAAGAAAACTCCACTAACACCACTACTGGCACCATTCTGGTCAAGTTCGATCAACCTGACCCCACACCCAATAAATTCCATCACTTTCGAACCCTTTTTGCGAGCCACTTTCTGCCATTGAGCGGTAATGACACCGTTCACATGGGCATGCTCGAATCAATCTATTCGTCCCTCAAATTTTCTCCTTTCCTCAAACAAGAGGAAAACTATCTTGGGCCTGCCCCTTATTGCGACTTCAAACGCATGGCCCAAGCCCAAAAAATCCTCTGGCTCACAGAGGTGCAAACCCCACACTTCCCAGCTGATTTCGAAGAGACCAATAAGTTGGTTCCTCTTCCTGAAGAACCCGACTGGTTCACTGAGGTGAATAACCTTGCCATAAACACTCCTCATTTCCAATGGCAATACGGTTATTCCATCTATCCTACTGACAAGAGCAAAGCCTTGCAGCTCCTTGCGGCCTTCTCATTCCTGGATATCCACATCCTGGAAGAACAAGTCCCACTTACCAATTTCAAATGGGCTTGTGAAACACTGGTACTATGCTCCATCCCCTCCGCGGTGTCTTATCAAATCCACTGTTTCCTGGATTTCTTACCAGTGATCAGGTCATGGCTCGAGGCCAATACTGCTGCGTATTGCTTCGATCAAATCCTTCAAGATTATGCCATTGCCAAAGAAAGGATTGAGAAGCTGCATGACCAGATTGAGAACTTCACCGCTGAGTCCTTCGAAGTGGTGCCTGGCCATGCAGACAAAAAGCTTCGAAGGCGCTTCAAAAGACGACAAGTGAAGCGTCCCACAAAAGAGGCTAAGCTTCGAAGGAAGGCCAAAGCACTGGTGCTCCACTTTAGGCCTCTGCTGGAGAAGAAATTGGAGTCAGACTCCAAAGAAGACATGAGAAAAATGGAGCTAAAATTCCTCCAATTTGCATGGAACAAGTTTCACAGCCTTGTTACTTGGTCCTTTCCTCATTACTTCGAGAAAAAAAAAGCAACTTCTCAGTACCCAGGCCCTTCGAAGGCCTAATTTGTACTTCTTTTCATAGAAACTAGGATTTCCCTTGTTTTGCTCTTTTTTGTGTAAATATGCAAATTTTAATTTCGTAATCCAGTAGCAGTTTTTTTTTTGTTTAATGAAATTCCCCTTTTTACCAATACGCTGGACTTGGACTTACTATTAAAATAGAAATTCTAACAATAATAACTCTATTACAAGAGAAAAACCCAAACTCAGCGGACCCCAGGGTATGGGCCTACCATAGGCCTGGCCCACTTGCAGGAGTATAAAAGCAGAATTAATTCAAAACCACCCCTTGCATTCTACGCATTCAAGCTTTTCAAACTCGAAATCCCTCAAGAACAGAACTCTCTTTCTCTCCAACAACGCTAAAACCAAATTGAATCAATGGCTTCTTCTAGCGATCCCACAGCCTCAGAACATCCTACTCCCTGTTTGGCATTGAGGCGGTTCGTGTCAGGCAAAACACCGGGACCGACCGGAGAGCCCTACCTCGACGCCAGGGTCTTCATTCCAAACCCTAGCGAAGAAGGTACTTACATCTTGGGCCCTCAACTCATAGGAGAAATCCCTGCTAGGCTTTCTCTTTATTACCCTCGACTGGGGGATGCCGAAATCCGGGCTTGTTCGAGCCTCGATTGGCAAAATTTTCCAAAGAAATCCTTCCCCTGCTGGCCTACATTGGACAAGGATTGGAAGATATGGACCACCCGCATGTTGGCTGCGAAGTCGGACGGTCTAGAGAAGGTGGGTTTAAAAAGAATTATTACCCTCCTTCGAAGGGGGGTCCCACAAAATCCTTCTCTGATTCAAGCCGCTTTGGCCTTTTTGGGACCCATCCTTCAACTTCTTTCGCTTTAACTGTGGCATGATGGCACCCACAGTTCTGGACGTTACCCAAATGCTGGGGCTCATTCCGTATGGCCCCCAATTTGACCCTACCCAGGAGTATCATCCTCCCGAGGACTTTACTCGTCTGACCGCCACCAACGGGGCTTTTTCCCATTTCTGTATCAGGGAAAAGAAATTAGTGGGGGAAGTGACCGAGACAGAGTTTTTTGCCTACATCCTCTACACCCTTTGCAAGCACATCTTCTGCCACTCCGGAAAAAGAGTGATGAATGAATTTGTTCCGGTGGCACTGGCACTCGCTAGAGGTGAAGAGTTCGACTTCGCCTCCTTCTTCCTTGGCCACGTCTACAAAGCTGGGTATGACTTCTATCAGAAGGGCCTGAACCACTCACAGGGAGGGCCCCAATGGTTTATTCAACTATGGCTTCATGCCTACTTCCCTGAGTTGGGTCCTTTCAAAACACCCAAATCCCTTACTGGCCTTGTCGAAGCACCCAATGTTCATGGTGACAACTACGTTCACCCAGAGGATAGCACAACACAGACTTTGGTGTACTACCTCTGCTTCTTTGCTGGTCTTGCCTCAGATAGGGAGTGGCCCAATCCATTCCCCACTCTTGTTGGGCCAGCATGGCTGTTCGACATCCTGACGGATAGACAAGGAAAATCTTCTCGAGCTCTCCAAGCATGGAGCAACATTTTGACGAGCAGAGAGATCTTCATTTCCTCGTCGAACACCCTCAAGTCCATAGCACATGCAGAGGTATACTGCCCTGCACAATTTGCTAGACAACTGGACTTTGTTCAGGGCATACCTACCCCTTACTGTGGCTTTGCCAACATTTGTATGTCTGAACGATCACCCATCTCGGTCGAGCATTTCCTGACAGGGTTTGCTCAAGCTAGAAATGCATTGAGGAGGACAGTTACTCAGGACTTCAAGGAACCTGAGGTGCGCACCACCCCTGCATTTGACAACTGGTGGCACTCCAACTGCTCTTTCCTCTCAGGGGTTAAACCCTACAAACAGTTCCTAGCCCACATTGGGTTTGAGAAGTCAGAGTTTGGGCATGGAGGAAAAAATGACTCGTCCTCCTTTTCCTCTGACAACGCATTTGGCCTGGCTGGAGGGATCGAAGACATTGCTGGAGGTGAAGTTGAACAAAAATTGACTCCAGTCGAAGCATCCCCCATTGCAATGGTCGTTCCTCCTTCTCCACCAAGAAGGCAATCTATGAGGGTCACAAAAAAAAGAGGTAATTGTCTCTGACCACATCTTCTTTCCTGCTGAAACCAAACCTAATTACATTCAATACTGCAGGTGCCTCCTCTTCCTCAGAAAGTGCTTCGAAGAGAAGAAAAACTACTTCTCCGCCCAAAGAAGTAATTCCCACCAAACACTATCTTGAGCCCTCAGCTGCACCTCCAGGTTGGTTTCCTTCCCTCTAACTAGTCTTTAAACTCCCGTGTTCCTTATCCGAGTCACCTCCTTACCCCCTTCCTTTCAGCTTCGAAGAGGACAAGGATCACCAGGAAGCGTGGCCCTCAGGTTTCTTCCAGTGATGAAGAAACAGAAAGTGACACAGAGACACCTGCGTCCAAGGGTACATTCCTTTCTTATTTATGGTTCAGTACTCCCGTAGGAGCAAGAGAACTTTATTCTAATTCTTGAGTTCGAACCAGGTGAAACAAGGCAAGTGAAGGAGACCCTCCTCTATGTGAGGAAAACACCTCCTCCCAAGAGGCCCGTCTCTCCAAAAAGACCTTACTCCTCCCCAGAAGAGGTAAGTCACTTCATACTGCACATATTCTCATGTGTCCCTTGTGCTCGTGATTCACTGCCAACTTCTTTGTAGGCTCAAGCTGTATCCCCTGTTGAGGCATTGGACCTAGCTCTCGTTCCTTGCCCTCAACAAGAAGTGATAGAGCCCTCAATCCAAACGCCAGAAGATGTCCCTCACAAGGTATCCTCTGAATATTCGCCTTTCGAATTGTGAAAGGATTCACTCTAACTTTTCTTTGTCCTTTGCAGGCATCTCCTGTTCAAGCTCTTTCCGTACAGAAAGACTCTGCTGCAAAGGATATTGACATGCACACTTTGTTGTCACTCCTTACTGAGCCAACCTTTGCACAAGTACTGACCAGCTTGGCTCCTTCGAAGACCTTGGGGCCCCTTCCTATCCTTCAGAGAGACTTCCCCCTCACTCCCTTATCGGTTTCAGGGGAGGGACCTCTAAGGATGAATCCCACTTTGACTTCGAAGAGCCATACTCCTAGAAGTGCTGAGGATCAAGGCTCCGGTTCAATCTCTTTCTCTGATCAGGTACTCTTGACAATCAGTAATACCTTTCAATTCCTTTTTTTCACTTAACTTTAACTTATAAACCTTACGCAGGTAATAGGTATGGCTCTTCCTCTTGAAGATCATCCCACATCCTCCTCTTCTCCAATTGACTTGCCCTTAGTGGTTTTTGACATATCCTTCTTTAAAAGTCAATTGGAAGAATTTTGTAATAAAATAGCTACTCCCACTCCTCTCATCTCGTCGAACCCTTTGGAAAGCCTTCAGCAACTCTTGAGCCCCTCCACACCTCTTCTCTTACCTTCCTTTAGTCTTAAACATGTTCTTTCGAAGGAAGAAGTCTTGACACTAAAGAGTCTTCTGAGGACCCTAAATCAGCTAGGACTTCCCACTTTGATTGAACATAGTTTAACCTATCACTTCGAGGTGTGCTATCAAGCTTTACTTCTCTCCCAAGGCCTTCCCATGTCAATCAATTCCACTCTCCAAGAACAACTCAAGCAGTTCAGTGAACTGATTGCTCACAATCATTTCTTGTCCGAGAGCATTGGATTGACCTTCGAAAAGGCCAACAAGTTAGAAGCCAAAGCACTCGAGACTGCCTCTCGTCTATCTTTATATCAGGCTCGAAGAAATAAGCTTTCAGAGCTTGACAAGAAAATGCAACGGTTACAAGAAGAGATGGAGAAAGTCAGGGAAGAGAGAGCTGAAGGTTCTAGGGGCTTCCCAGAGCTTGAGGGTGAAGCACTAAGGGATGAGTCGATGCTCCCACGACTTATTCCTTCACTTCGAGAAGAACAGAGGAGAATAGCAGCTCATACGTCCCTTTTGGATGCTAACTTTAGTTCCCTTCGAGGACTACTAACTACCATTTGTAATGTAACTAGCCCTTTCCTGTAATCTTACACAGTTTGTACTTTATTCTTTTATAAATTATTCGATTCTCTTGGGCAAGTACACCCGTCATTAAGCCAAACACTGTTTTCTACTTTCCATAACTCGGAGAGATCACTATGCCAACGCTCCACCTACCGTATAACATCTTCTTCCTCCGCTTTCTCTTCTTCCAGCAGCTTCCAAACCACGCTTCTTACTTAGGGCTTCAAAGAAACCCACCATGAAGCCTCCTCCCCTGTTTCTGAAGAAAAGCCTCCAAACATAGCCACATCATTTCTTACGAGATTTTCCTTACACCCTAAGGCTTCTGGGTATAGCCACATCATTTCTTACGATGTGGCTGTATCCAGCGGTCGCTTCGAAGACCAAAGATTCTAACCAATAATGGTCTTTGAAGCCCACCTACCTACCTATGGAGCTATGAGCTTCCAACTGTGATTCTAGGAGCTCTATATCCCTACCAATAACTGGTAGGGAACTTGGATCAAGTCTCAATGAAGCTTGGTCCTAGTCTTTGTATCTCAGTTGGATCATCCCTAGAGACTCAGCTTTGATCCCTAGGGACCCAGCTTCGAGATACTAATAGACCCTAGATAGATTTCTCAATGTAATCCTTTATGCAAATGTAATGGATCCTTAGATAGGTTTCTCAATGTAATCCACTTGTAACCTTTAGAGTTGATGAAATGAAAACTACTTATTCGTATTTATGCTTTCAATATTGGCTTTGACCAATGAACTGGTAGTTTAGCCTTTCGTTACTGTTTTCATCCTGCTTTTGATGCTAAACACTAACGTGGACGTAACAAGCATGAAGAAAATCAAAAAAAAAACAAAAATTTTCCTCACAAGCACTTTTGTATTATTCTATCCTGACTGGGCTTCTCCTTTGAAGCCCTTGAATAAATAATAAACAAAGTTGACAACGCTGAAACACGCTGGCTCTTCGAAAACCAGCCGGATACGGCCTAAATTAATTAATCCAACTCAACTACTTCCCGAGGCTTTCCAGCCGTCTCCTTGTGAGTTGCACCCCATTAATTATGCCATCCAAACGTTCTCAGACCCTTCGTCTTCTGAGCCTTACGTATTTCCACTCATCAATGCCCATAACTACTGAAGTGGGTTCTTTGTACCCGTTTGATTATAAATACGCCAATGTATTAACAGGACGGTACATTCTCTCTTTCACTCTCTCCTGCCCCACATATCCAATCATGGATGCTGATCAACCCACTCTTTCTGCCAACCTTGAAGCTGAGATTGCTAGGCTAGCCAACTTGCTTACGGAGCTCAAGAGAGAGATCCAAACGGGTCTCCAGGCCCTTCGAAGCGAGGTCGAACAGCTTCGAAGCCAGCTGGTGTGCGTGGAGACAGCTTCACATCTCTGCTTGGCTAGGACCTGGGATGATCTCTCATCCGTCCTTTCGGCTCACGAAGCAAAAAGTCCCCCGGAGGGAGGATCTTCTTAAAGATTCTCCCTTGGGACTGTGAGGATCAACCATGATCTTCATTTTTGCTTTTTTTTAGGCCGGAGGGGTTTTTCCTTTTGTTCAGATCCACTTGGATCTGTTTGTATTTTATTTTGCTCAGATCCACTTGGGTCTGTTTCAACCCATTTGGGTTTTCTTTTGTTTTGTTGTTTCCTAAATATAATGGAAATTTGGTCGATAGTGCCTGACTCTTTCATGGCTTCGAATGCTAATATGACATACTGGCTGAAATGTGATCATATGAGAACTTCATAGAAAAGAACTCCTGAATGTCAAAACCAATTGAAATCTTACCGCTATACAGCCAATGCCTCGAATTCGGGATTCGCTTTAGTTTTAGCTTAAAAATAACCCAATTCCATCGAAAACCTCAGAAACCCTCCTTCGAAAGCTATCTCCTATGAAAGGATTCCCATATTGATGGAATATAAGCTTTGAGATGCCTTCCATTGATTTTCCTTCGATGAACATAACCATCAAGATTTCTCAAATGATAGGCTCCTCCTCTCAACACTCTATGGATTTGAAAAGGCCCTTCCCATGTTGGCGCCCATTTTCCTAATCCATCCCTTTTCACCCTCCTATCCCTGATAGGAAGAACAACCTTCCATACAAGATCTCCTTCATCAAAGCTTCGAAGGGCCACTCTCTTATTATAACTCCTTGCTACTCTTGCCTTTTGCAACATGATTTGATTTAAAGCTTTTATTCTGGCTTCATCAATATCTTCTAACTCCATGTGCATGGCTTGATGATAAGACCCTGTATCCAAATTATTTTGACATGCTACTCTTTGAGATCTTACAGTAATCTCCATAGGCAACACAACATCATGTCCATAAGTTAAGGCAAATGGAGTAGTGCCCGTGCTAGTCCTCTTTGTATTTCTATATGCCCACAAAGTGTCAAGTAACAGCTCATGCCAAACCTCTGGGTTCTGATCCACCATTCTTTGAATCCCCCTCTTAATAATTTTGTTGGTTGATTCTGCTTGACCATTTGACTGAGCATAATAAGTGCTGGTGTATATTAATGAAATTCCATGGTTACTAGCAAAATTCTTTACCAGTTTCCCTTCGAATATGGAACCATTATCCACTGTTATAGTTTGAGGGCTTCCAAACCTGTATGTGATTCCCTTTATGAAATCAATAACATGGGTTTGTTTTACCTCCTGATAAACTTGTGCTTCCACCCACTTTGTAAAATAATCAGTAGCTACTAAGATAAACTTATGCTTCTCCAATGAAGGAGGATAAATCATCCCAATCATATCCATGGCCCAACCCCTGAAAGGCCATGGTTTTATCACATATTGTAAATCTGTTACTGGCAAACGCTTGAGTGGACCTGTTTTTTGACAGGCTTGACACCCTTTTGCATAATCTATACAGTCTTTGAGGATGGTAGGCCAATAATAACCATACCTCCTTATCAACCATCTCATTTTTATGCCAGCTTGATGTGCTCCACAAATTCCTTCATGCACTTCAACCATTACCTTAAAGGCACTTACCTTGTTTAAGCATTTCAACAGAAGGCCATCCATCCCTCTCTTGAATAGCTCATTGTTGTACATTATGTAGTTTATTGCTTTCAATCTGGTAGCCTTGTCTGCAACACTATCCGGTTTAGTCAAATATTCAATCAATGCTTGCCTCCAATCAACATTTTGACTAGTGGGTACATTAATTTCCAATACTTCGAAACCAGTTAGTCTATTCTACAGCATGGGCAGAGATTTTCTCAAAGTTAATTGACAAAACTCCTTTTCATTCTCTGATATAACTCTGAAACCAGATGCCCTTTGAGCTATTTCATCAGCTTCTTCATTAAAGAATCTGGGAACATAAGTTAAAGTGAGCATATAGAACTGATCTATCAACCTCTTGGCCTGTTGATAATAAATTACCAACGCTGGACTAGTGCATTTAAACTGTCCATTTAGCTGATTTATCACTAACTGAGAATCTCCAAAAACTTCAGCAACACTCACTTTCAGGTTAAGCAAAATTTCTAATCCTATGATCAACGCTTCATACTCTGCCTGATTATTGGAACATTGTCCCTCATTCAGTCGAAAACCATATTTGGTTTTCAACCTTTGGGGAGATTCAATAACTATGCCTACTCCAGTCATTTGAGCTTTTCTTGACCCATCGAACCATAATTTCCATGGCCTGATCTCGACCACAGTGGCTTCCAACGCTTTTGGTGTCTCAAGCTCATTTGGATGATCAGCTAGAAAGTTGGCCAATGCCTGGCCTTTTACTGACTTTTGCGGTACATATTCAAGACAAAACTCAATCAAAGATACTATCCATTTCCCAATCTTCCCACTAAGCACTGGCTTAGAAAGCATGTGCTTAATTACATCAGTTTGAGAAATAACATAAGTTACTCTAGGCAACATATAATGCCTGAGTTTCTTGGAAGCATAAAATAAAGCTAAACACAGCTTCTCTACTGCAGCATACTTGCATTCACAGGAGTTTAGGAACCTACTAAGATAATAAACTGCTCTTTCCTTGCCATCCTCATTGTCTTGAGCCAACAATACTCCTATTGAGTCATGCGTCGCAGCTAAGTACAACTTCACTGGCTTTCCTTTGATGGGAGGTGCCAAAACAGGAGGATTGGCTAGATAGCCCTTGATGGCTTCGAAGGCCTCATCATGCTCTCTGGACCACTTGAATTCTTCTCCTTCCTTCAATTTCAACAAAGACGAGAAGATTTTAGTTTTCCCTGCAGTGTTAGATATAAACCTTCGAAGGAAATTTAATTGACCAAGAAACCTTTGCAACTCCTTCTTTGTAGAAGGTGGTTTGGCTTCAATAATAGCCTTTGCTTTATTCTTGTCAACTTGTATTCCTCTGTTATGGACTAAATACCCTAGAAATTTTCCAGCTGAAACTCCAAAAGAACACTTTTCTGGATTTAATTTCAACTGATAATTCTTCATTTGTTGAAATGCCTTCTCCAAATGCTTCAAATGATCCTCATCAGAACTTGACTTCACAATGATATCATCTATGTAACATTCAAGAAAACCTCCAACCAAATTATGAAAAATGGCATTCATAGCCCTCTGGTATGTGGCTCCAGCATTTTTTAGTCCAAATGGCATTTTGACCCACTCAAAGATGCCAATGTTACCAGGGCAAGCAAATGCTGTTTTATGCACATCTTCCTTTGCAATACAAATTTGATTATACCCCGAATGCCCATCCAATATGGATAATATCTTGTGTCCAGCTGAACCATCCACAAGTGTATCCACATTAGGCATTGGATATTCATCTTTAGGAGTTGCAGTATTTAGGTTTCGAAAGTCAACACAGATCCTGATAGTCCCATTCTTTTTAGGGACTGGAACCACATTGGATAGCCATTCGACATACCTGGCTGTTCTAATAAAACCTACATCTAGAAGCCTCTGCATCTCCTTTTTAACTCCCGCAATGGTCTCTGGACTCATCTTCCTGGTTGGCTGCTTTACAGGTTTGAATTGTGGCTTGATAGGCAACCTATGCTCCACCAATTCCCTGTCCAATCCAGGCAGTTCCTTGTAACTCCATGCAAAGCAATCTTTGTTCGCTTTCAATAGTGCTATTAACTCAGCTTTCACCTCTGGCTCAAGCTGTTTATTAATGAACACTGGATTG
>BPLS01009177.1:0-11217 GCA_019656275.1 Rhododendron kiyosumense | reverse complement strand
TCCGAGAGTCAAAGAAAAACGTGCATGAATAAAATATCTAATCTTGGAAATAATATGCATGATGTGCTGTGTAATGATTTTACCTTTCACACGATTGGCTCGATTCCGTAGCGGTCAATTTGGTGCAAATAATGGGAGGAGCATCGAGCGAGCAATTACTACCCCTAAGAACCTACCCATTACAATCAAACGGAGTTGATATAGTAAAAGACACCAATGGAGGTTTTGCACAACCCCGGAAAGTGCCAAAATATCTAACAAAAATGAAAAGACAGAAAATAACAAAGAACACAAAGAACACTTAACAATATGCAAAACAGAATGAAATGCACCACTCGATCTTCACTCGACCACACGAGTCATACTTTTCTTCTCATTTCTTACCGGTGGGGTAAGAAATGGGTGGTTATGCTAGACCGTCGAAAATTTGTTATCCTAGCGCCCATAATAAAATCTATCACTCGACCTCGCCAAACAATCAAGTTCAGCGTCCCCTGTGATCAAAACAAAGTAAGATACGATACAACCTAGCGTACACTCCAGGCAATATCAAACCTCACCCAAAGACCTAAACTGCCACCGATAGGGTCAATCTCGGAGTGCATGGATCATTAACGATAGACTATTACAATGAAGAACTACTGAAAGCCCTTTACACTAACACATTGGTGAAATCTTTTGCATGTGATGTGTCTCCAAGATTTTATTCAAAGCAAGAAAAACATAACTAAAATGACAACACAAACAAACAACCAATACGAAACAAAACATGATAAAGCAAGAAAGAAAAACAAGTATGCCATTAAGAAAGAGAGAGAGAGAGAGAGAGAGAGAGAGAGAATATGTTCATCCACATAAGGGTTTTGAATAGATATCATGCCATTAAGAACTATTATAAGAAACAAAGCACCCCATGCGACACTCTTTGCCAAAAATTGAATTTGACCATCCCAAAAGATAAGGTACTTTGAGTAAAGCAATTGTTGAATTTGTTTTAAAAATTGAAGTTCCACCAAGTGCATAGCCCAAATCAAATCAATTTTTAATTTATTGACAAAATCTACAATATAAGGATGATAAACCATAAGAAAATTGTTAGCACCAAGAAAGTCAATCTGTTCTATGATTGGCAACTTCTCAAAAATAGGCTGCATCTTGTTTTTCTAACAAAGAGTGTAAAGAATCTACCTCAGCATGCATCTCTTTAGCGGTGAGAAGATCAAGGCACGGAGGATTTGAAGGGACAATTGTAGCTTCCATGGGTACCAACTCTTCAAAGATTGGCCATAAGCATCTTGTTTAGCCAACAACGAATACAAGTAATCCACTTCGGCATTCATTTTCCTAGCAGTGAGAGGTTTTGCCAATGGATCTTCGTTGTAGACGCCCGAAGTTTCAAGTATGTTCATCCCATGAGCAAGAAGTAATTCCTCCGGGGAAGAATCAAGATTCAGAAGATCGGAAGAGATAACGTTAGCGGTGAGGCACTTCCCCCCTGGATCATCATATGGAGGAGGATCCACAAGAGAGGGAAGAACCTTCTTCTCTATCGAAAGTAGTTCTTCAAACTCTTCAAGTTTTGGGGTCCAAGCATTCATAGCACAAGCTTCATCCCCGTCTTTGAGCAAGGAATACAAATAATTGACGTCAGAAGATTCGAGAAATTCAGCCTCTTCGACTGCAAGAGCATCTTCTAAATGATCACCATAGAGCAATTCGTCCACGTGTTCTTCCACAAGAGTATCAATAAGGCTCACTTCATCCACATTCTCGTCGTTCCCTATTTGACTACCCACATTAAAAACATTGACCTCCATCTTCATGTTACCGAATGTCATATTAAGCAATCCATTACAGCAATTGATAACCGCATCCGCCGTGGCTAAAAAGCGTCTCCCAAGAATCACCGGAGTAGAGGCAGCCAAAGAGTCAGTTGGATTGGTGTCAAGAATTACGAAATCCACCGGATAAACGAACTGTCCAACTTGTACTATAAGGTCTTCTACTACTCCCCTCGATGTACAAACACTCCGATTGGCCAATTGTAACGTGACTTGAGTAGGTCTCATCTCCCCCAACCCAAGTTCTTGATAAACAGAGTATGGAAGTAGATTAACACTGGCCCCAAGATTAAGTAAAGCTTGCTCGATACGCTTCCCTCCAATAGTGACCGCAATAGTAGGACTCCCCAGATCCTTGTACTTTTGAGCGATATTCGTCTAGATGATAGAACTTACTTATCCAGTAAGAAATATCTTCTTTTGGACATTAAGCTTGCGCTTCTGAGTGCATAGATCTTTAAGAAACTTGGCATATGACGGAATCTGCTTGATTGCATCCATAAGAGGAATGTTAATCTTCACTTGATTGAATAACTCATGCAACTCCGCATTCAAATTTGGTTTCGCCAAAGCCATTAAACGGTTGGGGAATGGTGCCGGTGTTGAAACAACTCGAGGATCCGGAACACTTTCCTTCTCTTTACCCTTTTCCTTTGCCTTATCCTTATCTTGTAGAACCTCCTTACTTGCCTCCTTGAGAGATTCCCCAAGGGTTGATGTTGGAATTGAACGATCGATAGGAGAAGCCAACAAGGAAGGCTCCGGAGGCATCACCACTTGGTTGTCCATCACCTTTCCACTTCGAAGAGAAATAATACCCTTTGCTTGCTCAGGGAAAGTCACCGAAGAGCTAGCAAAGTGAAGACCTTGAGAATTAGGCGGATTGGACGTTGGTTGTGGATTAGGTTGAGGTTGTGTTGGAAACTTCCATTTCTCTTGTTGAAGCATACCCACCGTAGTTGTCAACTTCACCAACTGATTTCTGATATCATTCATCATCTGAATTTGTTGTTCATTGATCATAGTTTGACTTTGCAAAAGAGCAATGAATTGATCTTCCCAAGAACGCTTTGGTGGTTGTTGTTAAAACTGGACAGGTGGTTGTTGAAATTGGTTTGCATGCTGGAACGAACCGGATTGAGCAAAACCGGGCAGACCTTGTGCTTAAGAGAAACAGAAAGCATTTTGAGGTTGCTTCCAAGGCAATTGAGGAGCAAGAGGTGGAGCTTGAGAAGAACTCCTCTCATTAGGTTGACTCCAACGGAAAGCCGAATGTTAACGAGTCCCCGGATTATAAGATTGAGAATAAGGGTCGAAGCATTGCATGGAATGTACTTCCTCCGGAGCGATACCATTAATCACATTCTTAAGAGTAGGAATATTAGGACAAGCTTCGGTAGAGTGACCCACCATCTCGCATATAACACAAACTTCCTCCACTTGGCGTACTGCTTTGACCTCTTGGGATTGAGCACTCTTCAATTCCAACTTATCAAGCTTCCGAGCAATTTCCTCCAAGCGAGTTTCAAAAGCACTTTGCTCCAAGATAGAGAATTTTTTCGAATCGGTAGGACCTTGATTGTGCATTGCTCTCTCCCCAGGATCTGTAAATGATAAGCCCTCGATAGTGTATATAAATGGGCTTATCGATACCATTTTTGCCCCTCTTTCATGTATAATTTACTTTAATTAGATGATATTGCGCAGAGTGGGTGTTTTTGGCTCTTACAGGTTAAAGGTGGAAAATTAGGCATTTTTACGCCAAGGAGAACAACCCGAAATCATCCAAAGGTCCAAGACCACATGGCACCCAGCCACCGAGTCCCAAAAATGATGAAAAGTAGCATTGGAAGGTGTGCCGGACATCCGAAGGCCAAGGGACATGCATAGGGTGAAGAAACAAAGAAGGATCAAAAATTGTCCAGGTGGTATCGGTACTTGAAAATCTCAGTACCTGTACCTAGTGACCAGTAGCAGTGCAAAAAGCTCCAAATTGGACTGGTACCGGTACCACAAAATCCAGTACCTGTACCAACTGGGATTTTCTACGGAATTTTGTACCCGACCAAGCAACAACTTAGGGGTATTTAGGACTTTTGTACCATGTTTTTTAGGGCATATAAATACCCCCAGACCTGATTTTACTAGAAAAACATTCATTTTACACTTTCTCTCTCTACCTCCCTCTTCTCCTCTCCTCTCCAGTTCTCCTTCTCTCTTCAAGGGAGCAAGGATTTCAAGGATTTTGAGGCTTTTGCCTTCATTAATGTTGTAAGTACTATTGTTTTTTACATTAATCTAGCTTTTATTTTCATTTTTGCTCATGTTTTCGTATCTCTTTTCGTTTTGCCTTGTTTTTACACCCATTAAGAGTGAGTAGTGATCAAGGCTTGGTCATGGGGTGATTTCTACCCCATGACTTGGGTAGTTTAATGGCTTCTCTCATTTCTTGTGCTTAATGTAGTTTGTGAATGTATTAAGTTCTTATCTTTATGTAACAAAACCTAGGGTTTTTAACCTCTTTGATTATGTGTAGGCAAGGACTCGATCTCTTGCCACATATAATGCTTGAAGCTATGTCACTCTAACTGTTTGCCAAAATGCCTCAAAAAACTTGTGAACTCTAACTTTGGTCTAAACTTAGGGTTGTTAACTTCTTTGATTGTTTGTAGACAAGTCTCCTTGGCACACCCAATGCTTAGAACCATAGCACTCTATGTGTTTGATAAAATGCCTAAACGAGTTCCTTTCCATTTCCAAAACCCCGTTGTATGAGTTAAACTTGATTTTCATAGTTAAATCTTTCGAGTGAGATCAAATGACAATGACTCTCACTTGAGTTATCAAAGAGAAGCATTGAACGGCCTAAGTTATGGGCGAAATGAACCCCTAGACCTTGCCGCTTTAATTTTTATTCAATCTTCGTTTTCAATTAAGTTAGGAGGTAGAGAGAATTCCACCACTCAAAAGTTGGCCGTCTCAACGCCAAATCTAAAGGTTGGCGGTCCTAACGCTAAAAACCCTTCGTAAAGCAAACTTTTTGGCCTAGCTCCATTGGCTCTCTGTGGATTCGACCTTGGACTTCCGAGTTTATTATGCTACAACCGACCTAGCCCTACGCTTGGGACATTCCTATTATAACGCATATTATGGTCACAAGCAGTAAACTGCCATGCTTGAGTTTTCTCAGCCAAAGACTCGTAATAATCCCAAGCATCTTCAGGTGTTTTCCCCAGAAAGTCACCTCCACCTAAAATGTCGAGAAGCTTTGTACATTCTTGAGAACACCCCATGTAAAAATAGTTGACTTGAAGATACAACAGGAAATTGTGATGAGGAATCGCCATAAGTAAGTCTTTGTATCTTTCCCAATACTTGTGAAAAGTCTCATCCTGCCGTTGTTTAAAATTCTGAATCTGATCCATCAGCAACTTGGTTCGACTGGCCGGAAAGAACTTTGTTGTAAAGGCACTTTGAACATCCGCCCAAGTACGATGTGACTGAGGCTTCAATGAATTGAACCATTGTTTCGCCTTATCCTTCAAAGTGAATGGAAACAATTTGAGGCGAGCTTGATCAAGTTGATTCTGGGCAGGGACCAAGGAATGCAAAATAGACTCAAACTCCCAGATATGAGAATATGGAACCTCCAACTCTCGACCCCGAAATTCGGGAATTACCCAAAGATACTCAGCTTTGAATTCAAAGACATTCTCAGCAGCTAAAGTTGGAAGAACTATAGGCGATATTTGAGGACCCCTTTCTGGATTAAGATATTCGCGAAGAGTATGAACTACAGCTTCTTCGGCCATTGGCCTTTGCGATTGCGATTTAATTTGCGAGGCGGAGAATGGGCAGGATACGCCTTGGCAATGCTACGGATTCTTAGCAGTGAAGAAGAACTGTAACGCCCCGATTTTTTATGAAATTTCGGAAATATTAAACCTAAAATACATTGAATTTTATAAAGTACTTGACCCCTATTTGTCGTTATACAAAATCTACATAAAACAAAATTACAAAAAGAAATAAAATCTAACATTTTATTTAAACATCTTCAGAGCGACTCTAGTGTTGATACAGATCTCAAGCATCCTTGGTCTTCGCCCTTGATATTCCTCCTATGTCAAACAGCTCCACCATTGAATCCTGCACCCTCTGGCAAATTGATCGCCGAAGCAAACGATTTACCAGGATACAAACGTATCAGTGAATGATAATTCACCCAATAGAATAATCTCAATCCTACTAACCCGTTACTCTGTAATTAGCAGATCAACAATATAACAATTCACATGAGGTACAGAATAATAGCACATCGCTCATTCCTTTATTATCCATTATCTTACATGAAATCTAAGGATCCTCTCCATCAGGTCATTTCCTCCCACATCCACTAACTTTGACCGTCCCATGGAATAACTCTCACTTTATTTGTCCTGCACTAGGATTTTAAGCGAATACTACTAAATTATGTATCCAATCCGGATTCGCTTACAACCATAATAAAGGAACAACTCACCATGACAACTCAGCATTAGGGGTCGCACTATCTTATTGCCAGGATCCTTTACCGTCTCCCAACTCTACACACTGGTACTATACCGTATTCAGGGATTCTTTACCGTTTCCCAAAATACTGTACCCGAAGTCCTTTACCGTACTTCACACACATGAGGTACTGTACCGTATTTAGGATCCTTTACCGTATCCCAAATACTGTACCCGGAGTCCTTTACCGTCCTCCATACACACACTGGGTACTGTACCGTATTTAGGATCATTTACCGCATCCCAAATACTGTACCCGGAGTCCTTTACCGTCCTTCACACACACTGGGTACTGTACCGTATTTAGGATCCTTTACCGTATCCCAAATACTGTACCCGGAGCACTTTACCGTCCTCCATACACACTGGGTACTATACCGTATTTAGGATCCTTTACCGTATCCCAAATACTGTATCTGGAGCACTTTACCGTCCTCTACACACACTGGGTACTGTACCGTATTTAGGATCCTTTACCGTATCCCAAATACTGTACTTGGAGCACTTTACCGTCCTCCACACATACTCAATCAACTTTACCATTTCATCATTTACTTAACCACGTCTACATGTTCACTACTCGAAACCACCCATGAACCCAAGTCCGACTACCATGTCCAATCATATATCTCCAACAACAACTGATTCCAATATAATACATTTCAATGAGAACACAAGCAAAGCAATTTATAAATGCGAAATAATTAAACATGTAGTTAGGACGAGGCCTTTCGAATTATTTAAATTTCACGACTGGCTTCCAACTGTTACGTTTCATTCACTCCGCTGACCTTAGTTAGGTAACTTAGTAGTTTATTAATTTCTTAGTGTTCAACGTATTATTAAGATTAAAAATAATGATAATAAATAATAATTATTGTAGATATTAGTTTGTAAATTTCTTATGTAACTCGTAACATTTTAATTATCCCATGCCTTCATCAGTACTTTACTTAACAAGATTTTAACTATACAGTTTTACCTATATACTGTTGCCAATTGCTCCACTAATTTAATTAGTTCATTGGTTCAGTCAAATGAGAACTTGTGTTAGTTAAGTTCTTAGAGTTATTTTATTTATTCTTCGTAACTATTACTTTTCTAGTATCAAAGATCAAACGTAAAGTTTTTACTACCAATCCATTAGAGTAATTTGCCACCATAATTATTTTATTGATTTAAAATAATAATAAAAATAATATTGTAACACCCCGAATTTTGGGTACGTTAAATAAAACAATTTTATTGAAATTTCAAAATAGAGTCTAGCTCTTTATCACAATATTACCCCCACAGGAGTACTTTTATTACAAAAGGAAGGAAACTAAGGCTTCCTAACTATAACTCCTCTTGCTTCTTTATCCTAGCAAGCTCCTCTGCTCCAAAAGCTTCCACGGTGAACTGTTCATCTTGATCATCTACAAGGTCTGACACATTATACCAGCGTCGCCACCGATATAATATGTCAGGGTCACCAAAAAGGCAACACCGTGAGCTACGAAAGCTCAATAGAGTAACCCCATATCCGCTAACCCATAACTTACAAACAAACGATCATAGGAATCAAACTAATGATGATAACACTTCCACATTCTCGATTTAACGTTGGTGTCCAAGTTTTCCCGTGTTTCTCCTACGCGACTCATCGTAGACCGTGTCAATCATTTCCATTTACAAAACCATCTTTCAAAATCATTTGCATTGGCTCCGTACCGCGGATAACCAAGCCTTTCAAAATCTTTAGCATTGGCTCCGTACCGAGGATAACCAAGCCATATACACCCAACCTCGGTTCCGCCGTTCCGGGTTCCCGAGTATCCTCACAATGGTTCCGCCGCACCGGGTTCCCATTGGCACACAATTGCATTGGCTCCTCTCCGCGGATAACCAAGCTATACCTCACCATAGTTCCGCCGGTCCGGTTTCCCATGGGAACACACACAACCTCACAATGGTTCCGCTATTCCAGATTCCCATTGGAACACACACACACACTTACGTAATACCCTCGAGATGGTCATTACGTAGTTTCGAAAATATTTTCCAACCGGAAAAACACAACTTCCTTGTTAAACACCACCTAGGTGCCATATTCTACTTTCTCGATTCTCGTGTCACGTTCTCATGCAAGACTCCGCGTGTAAGACTTTTATACAACATGCATTCAATCAAGTCTTGAATAGTACAACAAGATCATCCAACTCTATAATATATTACAAGTAATACAAGCTATCTATGCATGCTCATAACCGTCGTAAAGGTCAAAATACGAATACTTACGTGCAAATATGAATTTATCTTTCTTTGGAATAAAATCTTCTTCCTTTTTGGAAAGTTTAAAAGAACATATGTTTTGAAACGATACTAGAGTTAGAAGGGCAAGATTAAACTACCTTGATCCGAAACTAGTCGGGGCCGAATAAGCAAGTTGAAAAATCCTACGGGCGGTGAAACTTCCGAATCTGGACCGAACTTCGGACGGCAGTAACTCGGTCAATCTTTGGCCGAATACAATCTTTCTTGGGTCGAAATCGAAGATCTCAAAACCCTCTACAACTCTCGTGAAGGAAGTTAATCCTAGAAATGAATTTAGGTTGGAGAAAAATAGGGATAAAGGAAGTGACAGTGAGCTGTCAGGAAATGAAAATCCAGAATTTTCACTGAACTTCGGATGACAATATCTTTGTCATTTCTTAACCGATTGGGGTGGTTCTTGGGTCTAACTTCAAGGTTTCGAAGTTCTCTACAACTTTCCAGAAGGAAATTGATCCTAAAAACTACTCTAAACAGGAGAAAACTGGGGATTTCCGAAGGGCAGTAGGCTGCCTGGGACTGGAAATCCGAAATTTCTAGAGAGAAGGAAGAGCAAATGCTTTGAGGTGTGAGTTCAAGCTTTGGAATGGCCCTCTATTATTGGCAAAGCCTTGGCCCTCTCCTCTCTCTCTCTCTCTCTCTCTAAGTCTCACTTTGACACTTGGCAAGAGATCTTTGAAAGATTAAGACTAACCCTAGGCTTGCATGGCTAGGATTTGGTTCTTAGAAGACTTGGTGGGTAAGGAGAATAAGTTGTACAAGATATTGTGTTAAACAATCATAAAAGGACTATGAGAGAATAGATTTTTGGCTAAGAAGGAAGATACACCAAGGATTTTAAAAGATCAAGAAGATCATGGGAGGTACAACCAATCTTCCTCTCTCTCTCTCTCTCTCTCTCTCTCTCTCTCTCTCTCTCTCTCAAGTACACACACACATATATATGCATGCATACAATGTTCAAGAAAACAATAAACAAAAGGAACTTTTTGTACTAGAGATCAAGGGAGATTTGGAAGACTAAGATTTATATTTTAAACAACTAATTTGGCACATGTGTACTAACCAATATTCTAGTCATCCAAGTACTAATGTAATATATACAAAGGTACCACAATATCTAGGGAGATCAACTCCCCAAAATATAAAATATTAACCAAGTATCTAGTAAATCTTAGGTCTTAAGTATACCAAGTACATACATAATAAGAACAATAGGTACTACATCACATGACCAATTAGGAAAAAGACTAGTTTAATAAACCCTAGTACTTGGTGAAAAGAACAACCTATTACCCAATGGGTAATAAATCCCCTAACTTCTTTTATCCAATGGACAATAGTTGCTAGGGTAATTATATATTAAAATAATCCAAAAAGTATTTTAAAGTAATTTAAAAGTCATTTTTTTATAACTACTAGTACTTTGTTTAAATCTTCCATTGAATCCTTTTAATATAAACAATTAGGTTTCTATTATCCAATGGTTAATAATTCCCCTAACATTTGTTATCCAATGGATAAAGAATAAAACTAATTTGATTAAAAGAAAAAGAATATTAAAATTCTTAGTCTAGGGTTCAAAAGGGTCAAAAGTTTCAATGAGGGGCAAAACGGTCTATTTACGGTGACTAGATGGCTTCCTAGTTCGATTTCTCCAACAAGTCGGTTAGAAACTAACTAGGCTTGCCAATTAGGGTTTAATGCCAAGAAATGAAATTTGAAGGGCAAAAACATAATTTTGACAAACCACAAGGAAATTAAGGAAATTAAAATAAAATTCAAATATTTAACGAAATTTTTAACGACCAAAAATCAGGGTCGTTACAAATATTTCCGTAACTTATATAAACCTTGTTTTATTATAAAAGTACAACACATTTAGTATCATTCTAAAATACCTTTATTTTTACTACAGTTTAGTTTAACGAATGGTTACTTGAACATATCAAAACTTACATTAAGCAAGATCGGTTAATATACAATTATTTTAAACACTATCATGTCACAACAATAAAAGAGAATAAATCAAGTCAGAACATAGTCTAGGGTCAAATCCGAAAACTAAATACCTACAAAGGTCCAAGTGTAATACTAGTCTAGCATTTTTTTTAAAAAACATTTCGTTTATGCAATAGTGATTTTCAAAAGAAAATAGAGTAGTAACTGATTTCTCAGTTTCGGTTCATGATTTTGATTGCTACCATTATAGCCGTTTAAATCATTACAAATGGACTAAATATACTTAGAGGAAAATAGGATAGAGATTAATCTACCTTAAATTCGGTCGAAAAAGCGAGTACTAGTTTGCGGACGATTTCGGTAAAATGAAAAAGACGGCGGCAGCAGCGAGGGACTCGGAGCTGACTAGAAATGATTGGAAGGTGGTTTGTGGATGCTTGGTGATATAGTGGTTGATTGGAAACCTGAATATAATGTACGGAGAGATTTTATATAGAAATCCGTCTCTCTCTCTCTCTCTCTCTCTCTCTCTCTCTCTCTCTCTCTCTCT